>JAWPHD010002130.1:0-273974 GCA_037043455.1 Cyrtodaria siliqua | reverse complement strand
CATTGAATCAAAATAATGTTCGACTCGGATAACCATCATGTCATGCTGATCATTTTAGAAAGAGTGATTACTATAACAAATAAGTATAAAAGTCGAACAGGAAATGCAGCTTTCACAGTACACAGTAAACTCAAAAACACGCAAAAAGTACAAACATGAATGGCAATGTTAATAAGGAATAAAGGCATATGACGTCACAAACACAAAAAGGGTTGACAATAGGGCTACCGTCTTGGAACGGTCAGTGGCAAAAAAGGTCGCTGGGGTTTAAACAGGTTCTAGGGTGCACCAAATCTGACACTTAACCTACTGTTGTTTTTTTATCTATGAAAGTCGTAAAATAAGTTGCAAGCCAGAATTTGTTTCACAATCGATGTAAACGAAATATGTTTAAACTAAACATGCAGTGCAGTGCGTTGCAAAATGACAGGGTCATACTATATGCTGATAAACATTTTAACAAGTTTAATAAATATTTATGACAGTGATCATGACCAAGTATCTTACGAAGTTTGTAAATCACGTTTATAATTTAAGAATCTTCCTTTTATATCGCATCTATCTGATTTCAGGATCTTCGGCTCATCTGCATGCACCATTGTACTTATCTTACAAGTTATTCACCACTCTGGAGTTATTACCGATTACATGCAATATCTAAGTAGTAAAGAGAACATACCGCCAATGCAAGCAGCACAACGTACTTCAGACACAGCCAGATATGCAGCTAAGAACAAAGCTAAACAGGTGGATGTATTCATAAAATCGAAAGAAAAACTTCACGCTGTTTTTCTAAAAGTTCACAAAACGGGAAGCTCAACTGTTCAAAACATATTCTGCGTTTTGGATATTCTCGGAACTTGACGTTCGTACTCGCTCACGATGATCAAACACTAGCAGAAAATCCATTTCCGAATGTAATTAGCTTTAATAACTCATTGAACGATAATAATATTGTACCACCGCCACCTGGCCGCCATTACGAAATGATATGTTGTCACGTAGTATACAATCGGACACAATTCGAAAAATATCTACCGGCTGATTCGGCATACATCGGAATCGTCCGAGAGCCGGTAACACGAGTGGAATCTCATATACAATTTTTAAATTTGCTCTTACACAGTGATGTCTGGCGGGACTGCTCTTACACAGCCTGGGCTGGTCATAGTGGACAGCCATGATGTCTGGCCGGACTGCTCTTACACACAGTGATGTCTGGCGGGACTGCTCTTACACAGCCTGGGCAGGTCATAGTGGACGGCCGTGATGTCTGGCCAGACTGCTCTTACACAGCCTGGGCAGGTCATAGTGGACAGCCATGATGTCTGGCCGGGCTGCTCTTACACAGCCTGGGCAGGTCATAGTGGACAGCCGTGATGTCTGGCCGGACTGCTCTTACACAGCCTGGGCAGGTCATAGTGGACGGCCGTGATGTCTGGCCGGGCTGCTCTTACACAGCCTGCGCAGGTCAAAGTGGACGGCCGTGATGTCTGGCCGGACTGCTCTTACACAGCCTGGGCAGGTCATAGTGGACGGCCGTGATGTCTGGCCGGGCTGCTCTTACACAGCCTGGGCAGGTCATAGTGGACGGCCGTGATGTCTGGCCGGGCTGCTCTTACACAGCCTGGGCAGGTCATAGTGGACAGCCGTGATGTCTGGCCGGGCCGTTTGGAAAATTGTCTGAATGACCTAGTTAATTCAAAATACATTTAACCAAGTCAACATAGCAACGTTTGTTAATATTATGTCCATGACCACTAAATATACCAAGGTTTAGTACTGATGATAAGATAGTTAAAATAACTGATAAACACGTGTACTGTTATTTAATAACGTATGTTTTAATTCTTCAAAATTATGGCGCCGAATTGATGCTTTGCATCAAGTTTTTCTTGTATTGCATTTGTGATAAATTCTCTCGAGTATATGTTACAGACAGAGTAGGAATTCATCGGATACAATAGAAGGAACCAGGAAGCAAGACACGACTCACCTATTAACTATCAGATTTTAGTGTTCTGTCTATTATAACTATAATCATAGTTATTAAATTTGTATTGGGATATTATTTCGCGACTTTAGGAGCGCAATATTTATGCGCTAAAGAACGGGTGCATATATCCCAATATAAAAATAATAACCTTTTTATTGCATACGCATTTTTAAGTTAGAACAATAAAACACGTTGTAACATTTAATTTTCACCAAAATAATTCATTTGAAACAAATAGTCGGGAGTCCATCAGGGAAAAAGTCGCTTATTTTTGACGGTCCATGGCATGAGAGAGTAGAATTGTTTGAATACCATAATCGTGTTGCCTAATACCAGTTGTCTATGGTTCTGCCCCATGCCACCGGCAACACCGTCTGTGAAGGTCAGAAAGTAGGTCAAAGGTCAAGTAAGTGCAGAATTTATTGAAACTCAAACCGTCTAACTGTATTTAGTATAACTATAAAACGCTAATATATATCGACTTAAATGTATAATATGAAAATTGATAAGTATATGTATACTGATAGCTGAATGTCTCACCTTTAATTTGGTACCGTGTGGTTCTTTAAATAACAACAAATGATGAAGATATGGCAAAACTATCGTCCATAAATGTTAATTTTTAACAAAATTTCGCCATTTTTCGGACGTTCTCATTAATATTCATGATTATGCACATTAGTTAATTTGCATAAAGTAAGTGTCAATAAAAAGCCAATGCTTATGCTTCCTTTTGATACCAGTTGGGTTATTTTAAACCCAAAACTGACAAAGATATAATGTTTTTTCAAGTGTCATGTAAGAAAAATGCACTCAGTTGACCTTTGACCTAATTCTGAGCATATGGGGCAAAATCTCGGGTGGCATGGGGCAGTTTCAGATTACTAACATATCATAGTTAACATATAGCATGCATGCCAACTTCTACTCTCCGATGCCATGGCTCGTCATATTTTCCTCTGATGGACTCCTGACTAAAACATATTGTGGAAATTTTCACAATGAAATCAACATTGTTTACATCACGTGACATTGAACAGAAAAGTGCATCAATCACGAACGAGTATACATTACACACCCAATATGACTTTACTACACGTCAATATGAGCGATTATTAATTAACTACTTAATATCTGCCGTGGTGTGCAGGAAACTGCAAGCATCATATGGTAAAAACAAGACCAATATGGAGAGAAACTCGGCCTGTATGAAAACACTCGGCCAATATGAAATTCAAGCAATCTGATTGAATAAGCCAACACGGCCAATACGACAAAGGCTTTGTCTTCTTTAAACGTCATTTTGAAGAAAAAAACACAACGCCGCAGCTTTTCGATGATAAACTAGTTCGCCTATCTAATGTAGACAAACAAAATAATTAAGGTTTGATTATTTGTAAATTCGGTTACATCGACTTCGCTGAAATTTAGCTATTATCAAGTTCGTGTGTGATTTTCCCACGCGCCATCGAGCGGTAACAGTGGAAGATTTATTTGAATCAGATACTTGTTATTAAATGTTATATTGAGAATATATCTCTTGTTTGTTCTTACCTGTAAATGATATTTAAAACATAGGAATAAAGAGAGATATTAAGTAGTTAAAATGTCATTAATTAAGTGTTTTTATATTGGACCAGTTATTGGTCCTCGGACCGTCATATTGACGTTTTCTGTTACATTGATAGTAAACGGAGCTTGTAAATGCGTACGCAATAATGATCATTCCAGCACTTGAAGGCTGTATATTTCCATTGCAATCCGTGACTTAAAGGGACACATGACAATCTTGAATTAAAATTAGCCTCTCGATTTATTATACAGTATCATTTTGACTTTAATTCTGCTTGCATATATTAAGTTTTCAACATTTCTTCGTTACTCTACTACAGGTTTGAATATACTATTGGTGAAATTTAGTAAATAAGTATGAAAGGAGAAATTTGGAAATCGTCGAACACGATAAATACAAAACATATTGCAGTCTCGGGTTGATTGAGATTCTTCATGAACGGTAGTGAAAAGTGCTTGCTATCGTAATACGCAAAAAGGATTTGCTTTATTATACCCACGTTTTTGGGGAAAACAACAGGGTATATTAAAATCGCCTCCGTTTGTCCGTCTGTCCGTCTGTCCGTTACCGCATCTCCTCCTAAACCGCTGAATGGAATTCAACTAAACATAGAGTATGACATCACCATATGATGACGGCGTGCAAGAGCACTATTATTTTTGGCTCCGAGCCCAGGGGCCCTCAGGAGAGGTCAAAAGGACAAATAAACTAAAAATTCAATTACACTGTCATTTTTTCATATTTTTGCACATAACTTGGTATATGTAATCGTCTATAAAAGATAAACAACATATCTAACGATTTTTATATTTTGCAAACTCGTACGTCTGCCCTGGGGCCCAGGGTGGGTGGGGCGGGAGGATTTGGGGTCATTTTTTTTAGCTCTACTGGCCGAAGGAAACATGAAACTTGATTATGGGATTACACTGTAAACATTTGTTTCCTCCTATGTTATAGATGGGCCTGGAGGAAGTGGCATCAAATACACTAATAATGCAATTACTTACGGTGTCATTTTTTCAGACTTTTGCACATTAATTGGTATACTAGTCATCTAATAAAGAGATAAACAGCATGTCAAATGATTTATTATTTAAAACTCGGACGTCTTCCCTGGGGTTCGGGTTGGAGGGAGTGGGTGGTGGGTGGAGGGTAACAGGGGGTCAATTTATTTAAAAATTATTTCTCAAATGAGCATTTTGATGAAGGGATTATATTGTATATACTGTTGGGCTGTGTGTGTGGGGTAGGGTGGGGGAGGGCGTGGGGCAAGTGACCTGTGTGAATAAAACGTGGGTATTTTACGACGGCCGCGCCCTCTAATTCGTTCTAGTACTATTCTTATAATTAATATTAGTGATTGAACAAATGCAATGTATGTAGAAAAAATACCAGGACACCGCGAGATTACCATGTGACCCTTTAAACCGAATATGTCACAACGATATAATCTATGCAATGAATACTGAAAAGGTGATCCCTTGAAAGCAAAAAACACAAACAAGAGAGAAAAGTAGCAGACTCGGTTTTATTGAGAGGTAATTATAAGATGCAACATCTCTCACGCCTCCTAGCACCGGCTTAAAAAGCAACACAGAATGAGCTTGATGATCCCAAAGAACCAGTAAATAACACTACTGATTTGAAATCGGGCGACCTTTTACGGCTGCCACACAGCACAAACACAAACAAGAGAGAAAAGCTACGTTTCTTTTCATCGAACCTATTTTAGAGTAAAGAGTTAACTGCAAGTTCTGCAATAAAAACAATAAAAACGCCATTAGAAAAGTATTATATGTAAAATGTACTTCAAAAATACAAAATTATGTATGAGCTAAACATAACTTCTTAAAAGGACTAACATAAATGACAGCAGGGTTAACAGCAGGGTGATAAGTTGAAACACTAGTATGTTGAAGATTGCACACTCATGTAAATGCAGGTGTTTTATATTACTGTGCATTTCAGAGTGTCTAGACGTCAAATATGAATCGAGACTGTTTTTATCTGTTTACAATTTGGCTGTAGACATAGCCATCCGTTAAGCTTCACAAAGCCCAAAATTCATTTTACTCACCATGTTTCACTGTAAATATAAAACAACATGGCGGAGTTATTTTTAGAAATTGTCGTCTGTGCATGACTGTTTCTAGGGTTCGGATGTACCAGTAGGCTATGCAGCGTGGGTTTTATTCAATGATGGACAGCACCTCCAGCAATCGATCATAGTTTACTTTTATTTTGGAATGAAAACCATTATATCAGTTTACTTTTATTTTGGAATGAAAACCATTATATCGAGCAAATAAAAGGCAGTTAAATAGTAAAATGCGATTACAGTTTGTTATTTTACACCATTTGGTCAAATGACTTTTTTAAAGTCACCCTACCGTAGAAAAATGGAATGTTCTGCCATTTTGGTCTTCGGTTGTCAATAAAAGTACATGTAAACGTGGGGTTCAAAATGATTTTTTGGCTTTGCGGAGCTTAGCGGAAGGCTACAACAAGATTGCAAACAGATCCAGGAACGTTTGTTTTCATTCTATCTAATCATATCGGTATGAAAAACATATAGAAAGTAATAAAAACAATTCGATTCATATTCGACGTCTAGGCACCCTGAAATGTACAGTAGACTAGCAAATTTACATCCAATTCATACTTTCAGGCAACTCAACAAGGAAACCACGGAAGTACGGTACTACAGTATGATATATGACAACGCTAATGACGCCTCTTATATACACATTTTAAACAATGACAATACTCGTGTAGCATCCAAAAGAGACAGTCAGTTAGAAATTGGGACTGGGGTTACTGTTTATACTATGGATACTGCCACAAACCAGCAGAATGGAACATAGATGGTAATGCACATGCAAAGTGATGCCCTGTTTTACAGGAAAGATGAACGATTAAACATTGATATTGCAGTAAATGGACATGGCGAGAACATTGCAACACATTTTTGAAAACTATGGGAGTACATTATGAAAGGAAAGTACAGACAAATACATACTGGCGATCTTTCTGACCCCCCCCCCCCCCCCACCCCCTCCCCCAAGTACAGACAAATACATACTGGCAGATCTTTATGAATATTCTTTGGACGCAGATCGTGTATAAAAACCTATTTCAAATAGCTTCCTTTTTAAATGTTAATAACCGTGTTAAATAATAGAATAAAAATGTTACCCCCCCCCCCCCCCCCCCGCGTTAATAGAATAAAAACCTATTTCAAATAGCTTCCTTTTTAAATGAACTGAAACGGTCAATGATTTCGGACAAAAATATTTGTTTATTACGTCTTTACACAGTATGTGACGTCATTGAGCGTTAGCCCAGATATATCCCGATTGAAGTAGAGGTATAATTTGAAAAAGAACGTCTACCATTCACATAAAGTAGCCAGGCAAAACACACATATCAATGCATGCGTGCATACAAAACTAAAGTGATATAGAATGCATGTGCATGCATGCATATTAAACAAACAATATATATAACATTGTATTTAAGTAATGTGTGAACCATCACAAATCATATAGGTTGTGCACTGTTGAAAATAGCCTATCAGTGAGATAATACTCGCATACAGTTGTGTACGATTTATGGTCTTTGTGATGGAAATATCTACGAAAGAAGGTAATTAAAGAATATCTGGGTCCGTATTCATAAAGCGTCTTAGCATTATCCTCACTTAAGTCAAATTTTATCAGATTTTTAAACACTTTTTTCTATCGATATAAGACTTTTTTTTAATATTGATAACAAGGTTATGGATAAATAAAGCCTACATAAGAATTATATTGTTAGTAACTTAGAATTTCAGCTGTATTTTGGCGAGTGTAATAAAAGTTAAATTCTAAGTTACTAACCATATAATGTTTTTATGGTGCAATTTTTGTAATAACATAATTTACCTGAAAAACAATGTAAATATACAGTTTACGTCTGCTGCTGTCAAAATACAAATGGAGGATAGTTTGTCAGGGGAAGTTACTTTGGCAAACAACGTTTTTGGCGTTTAAGTAAATTTAATATCGATAATAAATGCAAAATACTTTCTTTTGGTAATGTATTGCTTTTTTAAATTGATAAGCATAACAAATATTGTGTAAATTTGTAGTTTAAATGGCTGATTTTACCTGACTTTTAAAGTCATTGAATAATAGCGTGTGTAGCCACTAGCATAATACAGCAGTTGAGCGGAAAATATTAGGTTAGTAGACAGTAGATGTACTTGTATAGTAGAAACATCAGTTGCATGATAAAGCTAAATATTTAGTCTTTAGTGTCCCTGAGAGGTTAATAAGGATATTAAAAAAAATATGTAAAAATCTCAAATTTTGACTTAAGTAATATTTCCCACTTAAGTTGCTTTATGAATACGGACCCAGGTGTCTAGTTCCGTAGATATTTGCTGACAGGTCACAAAGGTGGCCCGTGGGAAAGTATTTAGTTTCCTGCAACTTATACGGTTGAAAATAAGCGTACCGCCTTCAACGGTCATTGACTAAAGTGGCATTTTACTTTTTCCGCTTTAAACTTTAACATGTTTAATGATCTAAATTCTATATAATTTAGAAAATATGATTATCGGTAAACAACTATTTGCAACTTATTTATTCTCGCATTATCGAATGTGACCATATGCTTTTCAGACTAAAGTTAAACGTGTTTGAAATTGTGATTCAATGCAATGTTGTGATATGTACAGAAAGAAGGTGATTCCATTTTTTTCGGAGGATATTACCTCTGTATATTTGCTTTATTGTCATGAAGGTCCTTTGGGATCATCAATTCCAATCTATGTGGCTATAAAGTAGAATATCGCTTAAGCAAGTGCTTTGAGGCGTGGGAGGTGTTGCACTTTACTATACCTCTCATGAACAGACTCAATAAAACCGAGTCTGCTACTTTATCTCTTGTTTGTGTTTGTTGCTTCGAAGGGATCCACTTTTCAGTATTTATTGGATGTCGGTAGCTTGTCGTGGGATTACCATTGATTAGCCAGTAAAAATACAATAATAGGCATATACTTATACATATATGCTTTCTGTTTCATAATGCATATCTGCTATATGTTTTAACAGAAAAGTACATTGTGTTTATTAATAATAGTAATAATATTAGTAGTATACAGTTATATGTTATAGGTCTCCACATTAACAGCTGCATAATGTATAGCCTGATATGTTTTGTACCTAGATATAATAACGTTCTCCAAGATGATTTTACCTGAATTGTTTTTTTTGAAAGACGTCTAGTCTTTAATTATAAGAACTGTTGCTCAATACATGAACATATACAGCTGGATAACATTATCCTTGATTTACTTTGTATCTAGATATCATAACGTTTGCGAAATGGTATTTTATCTGAATTGTTTTGATTATCTGCAATCGTTTTAAAGTCCCCGTGTGATTCCTGGACAAGAATAGGGCCACTGTGTATCCAGGCAGAGGGGTAAAATCCCCCGCCCCCACCAAATACATGTTCACTTTGTCATCTAAGTCATGTTCGTAAAGGTCTTCATCATCATTCCTGTATTGTTGCATGTGCTACTTGAGTGATGGCAGAGAAAAAGTATCGAACCCCAGGGAACATTGGAGTGATTAAAAGAGAATTTGCAGCAACCCTGCAGTACTGCAGGTGGGAAGGTTTTTGTATCTCGATATCAGTAACTGGAGGGTGGGTCCGGAATGTTCGTTCATGTTGGCGCTTTATAAGCTTTAAGTTTTGGTGTGCCGTCAAACGCTTTCAATTGTTAAACGATATAGCTTTTAATTGTGATTTTTTCAATTACTTTTCATTAAACCAATACATGTATAACATGTTATATACTTATATGATAATGGTTTTCAATTAATTTTATTATGATTAATAGTGTACATTAATTTAGCATGTAGCTACAAGATACAATTGGTCTTTGAGGCTATGTACCATAATAATTAACCACGGAGGTAGCTAAGTGATATAACGTCCATAATTTAATGTTTTCAATATGCACACGTTTTATTCGAGCGGTTCGTTTATTCTAAATAATATCAATATTGATATTTGAAGATATGTTCTGTAAATTGAAACTGTATTAAAGTGTATTGCATTTAAATATGATAAAGCAAATAATGAGGTGATTTGTTTGTTTATAAAGGTTAGTGTGTGCTTTGTAAATTGAATATGTATATGAATCGACTAATGTTTTAATGGATTTTTTTTTAACGGCTCATCAACACAGTAAAGCTTATTTAGAGCCGCCTCAGAGAGAGGGGAAGGATACATAGGAATCCGGGAACCGTGCCCTACTCTTATTATCGAATAGATCCTATGGTTCTTTAACGTGCTCGGAGGATATATCGATACACGGGACCGCCCGGCTTACGTCCCCATCCAACGGACGAGGCTAAGGGAAAGTGTCTTGCCTAAGAACACACCGACGAAACTCAGTGGCACCACGCAGGATTGAACCCGGGGAAAAGCATACATCGAACAGAACAGCTTTCACAAACTCTAGATCCAAAATTGATTTTAAATGATGTTTTTAAAAACACAATGTGGCAATTTATCATTTGACTGAGTAAATAAACATGACTGATGGCCTGTGAGCAAGCATTTATATTTCAGTTTTAAAGAAGTTTCTTCCATACATGTGTTATAGTATGTCTCTGTTGTTTGTGTTTGTTGCTTCCAAGGGATCACATTTTCAGTATTTATTTAAATCTATAGATGTTAGGTATGGATTACCGGATTTTAAAATATGTCTAGAAATGTTAACTAGACGTTTATAAACCGTTATAAAGTGCACTGCCTAATATGGATGTTGTATTGTACTCGTCAATGTTATGTTGTCAGCTGAAAACCTGCATTGCACGAGTTGCCTTTACAGGTTTGACTTGTACAATAACATATTTTGTTTCATCGAGAAGTGAGAAAACTGAATGTTTACAAATGCGAAGAATGAGTGAAAATATTGAAATTTGATTTCGAGATGAAATAGATTCTGTTATTCACGACAAACAACTAATGTTCTTATTGTTTAGGCAAATGGTATAAATTAAATATGTATTTTCTACAAAATAAAAGAAGTTCTTTTTGACATTGAATAAAGGTAGTTCCAGCAGCGAAAAAATAAAACCAATAAATCTTTTACACGACGTATGAAATAACGCTTTTATTACACTGCTAATGTCCACTATTTATTGCTTAGCAAGAAATAAAATCCGTTATTCACTCCAAAATAACAAATATCCTCTACATATTTCTACAAATAAAATTAGTTAGTAAATATGTTTTATTAATGTTTAATCCCATTTAGAAAATATGCGACTGTTGTAGTGCAAGCATGACACCAACTAAATTGGCATCCACAGCTTATCACAATATTGTTTCATATGGCTATCAATACTTTCACAAACTATATGTTGCTTGATATCTCTCTAATTACGTGAATATGAATTTACATTTCTGAATAGTTGCTGACTTGTACAGTTGGACAGCGCATGTCAAGCCCCCATACGCCAAAAATAGATTACAATATTCTGAATAAATAAATATTGAATGTTTTACTGGTCTATTGTTACCCACGATGAACGAACTTGTGTTCATTAAACGACATCATATCACGATGATGTTTCAAGTGGTTATCAATACTTTCACAAACTATGTGTTGCTCAATTTCTCTCTAATTACGTGGATTTGAATTTACATTAAGTTTCTGAATTCTGAAGTTCATCCCTAGTGCAGAGATTGATATTTCGGATCTTCGTTTTTTTAATCTAATGTTTCACATTTTATTTGCAATACAGCGTTTGCAGATACTGTTTTTAAAGCGCCATTGCAGCACTAAAATCTACCAATATTGCATAAAGGAGTATGATCAGTGCTTTGAATATATATAAAAAAGGAAATAAAAACATGTTGCATTCAAAGATTTATCTAACATTTTTCTTGTTTATATTCAATTTTTATTGTAAGTTTATTTAGAAAAATTGTTACATCTGCATTTTAATTCAACACAATACAATTGGGAACTGAAACAGTGGTCTTTTGAGGTAGGTGGCCTCTTAACAAGGGTCGTCTCTTGAGTAGCTTTGTCGTCTGAACTAACAATAGATACATATACATCTAAACATGCTATATAATAAGTTGCCGAACACGTATTTCCTTCCCATGCACAACACGGTGTTTTTCCCGATAACGAAATAGAACCGTGAATGCAATTTCAAAATGCTGTATCAGTTTAAGATATATCCAATTCCAATGTGCTAAAAGTTAAAAATATAGAAATGCGTCCATATGATACGGTTGCGGGCACATATTATTAAGGACATGTCTTTAAATAATGGTAAATTCCCTCCCACACGACGCTGGCCGGCTGAACAGACCGGTATCAATGTATATGCCTTTTACCATTTGCATAACAAATTTTAAACAAATTTATAACAATTTAATGATAAACACTCCAATAATAAGGTGAGTGAATGGACAAGGGCCTGGACAGACGGACACTAACACTATATACCCTGGGGATTACTGAGGCGATGGTACTGATGATCAGACCTAGTCGAGACAATGTGTCCATCTGCAATTTGACCATGCTTGGAGAAAATTGATAACAATTACCCAAGTAAGAGTAGAGTCCGAACAACATTAATTTCGTGAATTATATATTCAACGGCATATCTCTGGAAATACTGAGGCGATGGGATTGATGGTCAAACTTGGCCGAGACATTGGGCCCAAATACAAGCTGACAGAGTCTGGAGAAGATTTAATAACAATTACCCAAGCAAGAGACCGGAAAACATTAAATTCGTGAATTTGTATTATTCAAGGGCATACATCTGGAATTACTGAGGCGAAGGGGACGATTATCAAACTTGAACTATATATTATGCTCATATACAAGTTGACCACGTTTGGACCAATTGAAACTGGACGCTGGAATAAAATTGTGCATAATATCAGAGTCTGTACTTTATGTAATGAAGATATAGGAGATGAATACCATTACCTTCTAACATGTAAAACACTTAGTATGTTACGAAAGACTTTTTTGAAAAAGAAATACTATAAAAAGCCGAATATACATACATTTTACAACATTATGAATTCAACAAACAAGAAAGAATTTAGAAAAGCGTGTGAATTTGTAAAGCAAATATTGAATAGATTCAAGTAGAAATGTATGCGTATATGTTATTATGAGATTTGAAAAATGTGTGTAAAGTCATACGAGAGTGTGGTTGTAAATTACTTCTTCGACAGTGTGGTGAAAATGAACTATATATAAATGATAGATATAGTTTTAAATTACGAATATAATTTAGCTCCTCCAATACAGTAAAGTAAATTCACTTGATTTACATCTGTCTAATAATCTATTGTTAATACTAAATAACTCCTGTACTAGAGCCTTGTACGTTATATTCTATATGCATTACCTCATGTTTTCATGGATATGTATGAACTGAGTGAATAAAAGATTTGTATTGTATTTGTATTGAGAAGATTGGATAACAATTACTCAAGTAAGAGTCCCGACATTCCAGGGGCATAACTCTGTAATTACTGAGGCGAATGGGCCGATTATCAAACTCGATCGAGATATTATGCCCATATACAATTGACCACGTTTGGAGAAGATTGGATAACACAGGTAATTTTTTACCATTCCAATGGCACAACTCTGGAATTACTGCGGCGATGGGCTAATTATCGAAGTTGTTCGAGACATTGTGTCCATCTACAGTTTGACCAAGTTTGGAATTAATGAATGAATGAAAGGTGTTTTACGGCACGTCGACACATAAATAGGTCTTAATTGTGCGCAAAAACTGATGAAAGATGAAGAAATGAAGTAGTAATTAAAAAAAATAATGTAAATATATAAAGATAACACTATTTACAAATAATTGGCCGTTAACGGTGCAAAATAGGGTATACATTCTAGTAATTGCTCACCTTGTAACAAGTATGAATTTGGAGCAGATTGGATAATAATTACCCAAGTAAGAGCCCGTATGATTTTTATATTAATGCAGGCTTGGCACATTTTAATTGTACATTTCATGATCGCCTTTTATTGCAGAGTTTGCAAAATCGTATAATAAACTCACTGAAATCTTATAGTAAACTCACTGAAATCTTATAGTAAACTCACTGAAATCTTATAGTAAACTCACTGAAATCTTATAGCAAACTCACTGAAATAGAGATTGATGTACCCGCAATAGATTGATTTAAAAGAAGGCTAAACAAACATTGCATTCTATATATTTAAAAACTTTAAAACCTAAAAAAACAAATACAATAAGATACAGAAAGTTAAACTCATAAATACCAGACTGGCAAACATATATACAAAAAAAAAGGCATACAAACTCGTGGTCTTAAAATCAATCTGACCTTCACTAATTTATGAAGAGTATTCCGTATTTATATCATATTTAAAAATAAAATCAAAGTATCTGACGCAAGAGCAAAATAAACATTGTATGGTAAAAACTGTTCTTTATTAATAAATATCGTTTGCCTGTAAAAGTGGACGAAACAAAACCAAGTATCATTTTGTAAATCCCTTTTTAGAATATTTAATAAGTATCTATTTACTGGTGGTATAATTCTATCATTGGTTATTTAAACAGTATCTTATTGAAACATTCCATATTTAATGGTGTGTTCTATATTTTATGGTGTGTTATGAATTATGGTATACGTGCGTATCAAAAAGTGCAATACAATTCCTATCCTACGCATTTGTTGCCATATATTACACCCTTCAGTCTCCTGAAACTTCTATTCTGAGGTGTATTGACATTATAAACAATATATCATATTAATTAATATCATAAACAAATATATAACTAACTTTATTAAAAGTAGGAGTCTTTGTTTGTGTGGTGCTTAACGTCATTTAGCACATTTTATCCTGAGTATGAACTCGATTTTTCAGTAGTGGAGGCAGACTACCCACTTATTCCCGGAGAGCACCAGTACTGTGTACCTCTCGCCATCCTAACGAATCCACACTTTCTCCCTTGCAAGTAAAAGTGGGCGTCATAAAAAGCGTCATATACAAGTAGGTATAAAAGTCGAACAGACAATGTAGCTTTCACAGAACACAGCACAGTCAACCAAAACAAACTGGATATTTGGAAGTCATACAATCATACAGTTCTGTGAACATTCAGAAATTGCAAAACAGTATTTTTTCAACAATATAGCAATTGATCGTCGGCGTTCTCTTCAGTTGTTCGCAGGTAAGATGTCGCCGTCGGTAAAACTTACTGACGGCAGCGTTTTATGTGAAGTGTGTAATAATTTTATGTAACTTTTTAAAAGAAACTTTTTAAATTTTAGTATATTTTTATTATTGTAAAACACAACTTATTTGTAAAATATTGAAAGTAATGGTGGAGTATTTCTTTCCTTTTTGTATGATTACACTACACGCAGATTTCTAGATATACAGGTGTTGAAATGTTGCAGATGTTTATTATTTTAAAACGTGTTTAATAATATTGTTAAAGTTCTAATTATATCAGGCAATAACTCCATGGCTTTGTACTTTTTTTTTATTGGAATTACGTAATTAAAGAAAACATTACCAATTTGAACATTGCATTGATTTGAATTGAATGTTGTTTAACGGCTCATCTACATAGTATAGGTAATTTAGAGCCGCCACCAGATAGAGGGGAAGGATACATAGGAATCCGGGAACCGTGCCCTACTCTTATTATCAAATAGATTCCTATGGTTCTTTAACGTGCTCGGAGGATAGACCGATACACGGGACCGTCCGGTTTACGTCCCCAACCGACGGACGCGGATTTCCTAATATATCAAATAATTTACACAACCATTGCATTCAGTCGCCAATCATGAAAGTGACATTTTTTGTCCGCACCATAATCGACACTTCCAACTGTCATTTTACCAAGTTATTCTAACCAGTTTATAGACTTCCCGACAATCGCTAGTACTTTCTACTCAGCTCAAGTTACATGATAATCAGCTTGGTGGTCGCCATACCCAGCATGAGGTCAATGAAATAGCAATAAATCACCTAACATGCCAGCTAATGAGCTAAAACTTTGCCCATGCAGAATAAAATGTTAGAAGTATATATCACTGCCTTATTTTTATTTGAAGATAGAATTTTGTTACACCAACTTATTTCTAATTTTTTAAATGTGCCTAAATAAATCTACCAGCACCCATTAATTAACTTCTGCTTCTTTTCATCGATATTTCTTCTGCTATGTCTTCCCTGTTGGAGCGAACGAGCAAATACATCAATAGAGAGCTGCTATGAAACATGTTGTTAAGCATGGAATGAGATACGTCAATGTAATTGGCCAATAAAGTAGTGCAATACCTCAGAGAAGATAAATTCTTATATTATGCCAATAGTATTCATCCGTAATATATGACAAACAGTGAGTATATGCAGAACGTTGCATCTAATTTTTTTTTCAGAAAAAAAAAGACAAAACCAGATCTTGATATTTCGTTCATTAAAGCTGTTCCAGAAAAGTACTAACCTATCTGCCAAAGAAATCAGAATTAGTTCACCTCGAGTTGCGGGTATTATTAAACATCAATATATATTGAAATTTAACACATCGTAGTTAATCAACTTGACAAATATGAGAATAACGATTGTACAAATAGCATACGTTGCATTATTGTGTTTCCCGGTGTACCAAACTGCACGTGCGGACCCTGACATGATATGCATGGGCACCTATGTAAGCCCCCAAGGAAGAACGTGCGGATATTGCCCGAAAGGGTATTACAAAGTGGCTGATTGTACGGTTAATGGAAGTATGGCAGTTTGCAGTCCGTGTGGAGACAATGAATTCCAACCCTACTGCAACATTGCCACATCCTGTGCACAGTGTCAATCTTATTGCCTGTATCCACACATGGAGATGGTTAAAACATGTTCTTGGATTTCTGACATGGAATGCCGATGTGTTGACGGATACTACTGGCTGGCTATGACAAAAGAAGATGGTATGTGTGTACGTAACAAAGCATGTCCCGCAGGTGAAGGTAAGACATATTTTGCAATAGGCTTTAGTTTTACTCTTTTTTTAAAATAATAATGACAAATGAATGCTGGCATATCCTGAATGATAGCTGTCAGATACACCCATAACAGAGTTGGATTCATGGGAAGTCCATCCTTTGGTTTCTTTTTCGTTGAATTTGGAGAACAGACGGCCATGCCGATTAAAACAAAAATCGGTACCAACAATATTACAAAAATTAAAAGTGCCTAACCCCGCCTTCTCCGATCAAGTTTTATTCGCCGATTCAACCGGCGTTGAGCAGTAAATTAATTAATGAGATAACATAAAAGGTTTTGTTCTATTATCTTAGCACTTCATCGGGTAAACGTATGCTAAAGTCTTAGATCTTTATATACACCGTGATTGTTTAGCTGTTGAATTAGTAGCATGCTTCCTTACGCGAATCAGTCAAGAGCCGACGGCGCTAATATAATGTAGCCGTCTTTTTTAAAAGATGGCTAAAAAAAGTTCAGAATATAAATGTAAATGAATCCGGTGAAAGAAACACTGTGTCTTTGTTTCAATATATATTTTATATTTTATATATTTTGTAGGTTTATTTATTTTTTAACTATATATCCTCTTCTGCCAATAGTGTTATAGATCTATATATATTTATATATCGCCGTCCGTCTACATATATCGGTCTCTGGATTTAAAAAAATATGACAAAATACAAGGCAGAAAATTGATAATATTACTACCTATAATATTAGTTCAGTAATGTTTTATGGCAAAACAATAACTGCTCTTAGCTCATGAAATTAGTAAACTATGTGCCTCACAAGATTTACTTTTTATATTATGATAAATTTGATCTGTTAGGTCCGTTGTTTCGATCTCTACATGCACATAATACATAATATCGTGCTCATAATACATTTGGCTATACTATTTATATCAAATTATGTTTATCTCTTTGTGCGCGATAAACTAGTTTCCCACGCATCATATGTCCGTCTTGTGCAGTACGCGGCTCGCCGCGCTCACTGTAATAAACAGGAAATGTGTCAAAAAAAAAAAATGTTTTCCTAAATGGTGCGTGCTTTTGTCATATACTGACGTATGTACCCTAATTAGGCTGTACTTTAATAGGGCACCGCAATAGTTGATTAGTCGGTGTGTGGTATATTGTTAGTTGGGGGCATGTGGAGAGCGTGTCATACTGCAAACGTGCCACTCCTCGAATGTTTTGGTCACCAGGACTTATGGCATATATAAACTCCCTGGTACTATAGAAATTAAATGTTGTGTCATTTATTATGTTTTTTTTTGTTTGTTTTTTTTGTTTTTTTTATCAATTATGTGAAAAATAAACACGTACTAAATATATTAGTTCAATGTCTACTTTTCGGCAAAAGTAAAGTCCTTATTATCTGACGCTCGTATTAATATACAAGTATTAGACCGTGCCCATGCATTCGGAATATACTGCATTTCGCGCTTTTATAATCGGTCACCCAGGTTTTTTGAAAATAACATGAATACTAAAAACTGGAAATCACCGAAAAACTTACCAATATTTTATTAAGTTTATCAACCGTGTAATCTGAATTTTTTTATTTCACATTACATTGTTAATAAACTCAATAAAATATTGGTATGTGTTTCGGTGATTTCCAGCTTTGTGTTATTTTCAAAAAGTTCATCTTTAACTTGTATAATCGGTAACCCATGCCGATTATTAAAGTTGAGTAGTGTATATGTACCAAGATATGCGGTGTTGCCGGTGACTTACTGTCAGAATTTCGATAAAAACTGTTTAATTCCGACATTTTCATACACACTATACTGTTTTTGCGTACTTTCCCTATGTACTGATGTTGTTTTTTGTTCCCAATGACGTCACTTCCAGTTATACGAGAAAGAGTTTTCCCCCCTTAGATTTTTTTCGCTTTTTTAGCACTGCCTGTTCGCCTTTTCGATTTTTATCTTTAAAAACATGTTTTCACTAAACATTCATCAATAGCATAGTAAACATCGTATTTATAATGATATTTAATAATTAAAAACATATCAACAGCGGATTTGTTGATTTAGGACAATGTTCATCTTATAGAAAGGTAAATAATATCAGAAGCTCGCGTATTTTAGAAAAACAAACACATTTAAATCATAGCACCATAAAACACAGATACATATTACCATTATCATCGGGATTCATTAGTTTTACTGACTGCCATAATCTGTAGAGACTTAGCATGAGCATACTATTTCAGCACATAACATAGTGTTTCTCGATATTCTCCCATTTCATTTGTCTTATTTTAGCCATTGTAACACCTTCATCAAATATTTAAATATACAAATAAACAATGACAGGAATCTAGAATAAGTGTACTTCTAACTCTTATCATTATTTTTCTAATTCTGAAAAGCACTCAATGTTACATGATTTGAAAATTCTATCTCTATAAACACAATATAAACGGTTTTAAAAAGCCAAACCAAAACCCAAAACTGGAACATCGAATTAAGAATTAACAACCCATAACTTCATCTTACGGATATTCTATCTCGGGTATATTTAGTACCCGTGAATAAACCTATACGTTTATTCGGCATATAACACATATTTTATTACCTGAACACCTGGATGGGATTTGGTTACACGATTTTTTAGGGATTTTTTGCCGATATTTGGCGGGTTAATGACTTTACAATGTGCGAAGGATTCAAACATGAGAAATACATCGAAAATTACAAGCCATGATGGTGTGTATGATAACATTTCATTTTTCCCTTATAATTTGTGAAACATTAATTTTCATGTTACATATATACTTGCTTATTATTTCAGGTCGGACTAAAGAAAATAGATGCCAGCCATGTGTTCAAGGGGAAACGTTTTCTGACTCTATGTCGCGTGATTCGTGCAAACCATGCACGGCGTGCGTTACTTACAACACAACGTGCACCGTAACACAGGATGCAGAATGCAGTTCCATAACGGTGACTAAGGAACAAGACCTACATGCAACAGAAATAAGAAGTACACAAGTGTTTTATTTAGAAATATATTGTATTCGATTGGGAATCAATAATGTTAGATTAATTCATGCTATTTAACAACCAATTACTTTATCAGAAGAACTTATTCATACATTAATAGCTTTTATTCAAAATTCTAATAGGATTTATTGCCGTTAAGGTAACATATGGTTAACACAATATAATGACAGGTAATACGAAATGAAACAACAGATACATATACTTTTTTGTATATGAGAAGAAATATAAAAAGATCGGACAGGGAAAGTAGCATTCACGGAGGACAGTCAATCACAAAACACAGAAACAAACACAACACGCAAACAGACAAATAAGAAGGCAAAAGTAATAATAATAAATGCAAACGACATCACAAACACAAAAGGGTTGACAATAAGGCTACCGCCTTGGAACGGTCAGTGATAAAGTAGGCCACTGGGTGGGTGGGGGGGGGGGGGGGGCGGTGTTAAACCGGTTCTAGGGTGCACCAAACCTCACACTTAACTTAAGTCATCCCATTAAAACAGGACAGTGTAAATAAAGAAATCCCCGCCATGATCCAATCTCTAACCAACAAGGCAGAATCAATAGGCAATATAAGTAAAACACGAATATGCTCGTGTAAATAAAATACAAAAAAGCAATAGCCTAGAAAGCCACAATGAAGGTACTCAATGACTTGGCAGAAGAAAGAGCAACAAGAGGAAGATCATATAAATCATTTCATAACATTAAATCATGACTTAAATACACACATTCATTCACTATATTATAAAAAAAATGCATTAAGCCCATGTTCCATTGACATCTCATCCTTGTTTTATTGTATACGTTTATATTTTACATATTACGTAAGATCGTTTTATATATTATTCATACATACACATTTGTATGACTAAAGATCAAACTGCATTTTCATTTAAAGGCAATATATAACTATCATTTAGCAATATGTATGTTTATGATATCGTCTGATAAGGATTTTCAAAAAGTAAACATAAGCAAATAATATATACAGCATGACAATTACAAGAAGACACTGCATATGTATTACAGATGCGTATATATTATAATTACATATATTATATGGCAAAAACATACATAAAGAATATATACAGGATTTCAAACAAGATACAATTCACGAAGGTTTGTGGAGTACGTAATTGGTATTGTTTTTTATTCGAATGCGAAATCCAGGAACTGTATTTTCCATATACTATGCACCAATGATTAAATACTTTTATTATAATATTTTCATTTTACCCCAGACAATGGATGGTCAGAAGAAAATGGTCTTGCTATCAGCTTGTTTTTATTCTTCATTGCGTTGATTGGCATAGGACTTGCAGTGATGTATTGTCGAAGACACGAACGGCTCTGTTTGTAAGTTTTTAACAATAATACATAGACATTATTTAACAGTTGGCCTATTTTGTAAGGATATAATTGACGACAGATCTGGAGTAACTAATGTATTATCCTATATTAGAAATGCAGGCATTATTTGGTATTTTGTATGTATTACTTAGCAGCAAAATACTGAAAGGTACTTAAGACTGCAACAGTTTCAAACCAACGCCATTTCATTTCACACCTCTATCAAATCAACTCCTTCGCCCAACTAACCTTCGATGTTATTTTATATTTCACAAAAAGTTCGAGAAATATGATTTTAATAATCTTGGAAAATAGTGACCAATGTTATTTAAATTTATTTATATTTTAATTTAAATATAGCACTTCTCATGCCCACTGGCACCGGCTTAAGCCCTATTCTGTTTTAAAGCCACAAAGACAAGTCAACAGCTGTATACTATTTGTATTTTCCATTTTAGTTTCATCAGAAAAGGAAGTAGTACTATGGGAGGTGGCGGTTCAGATTCGGGACAAGAGTTAACCTTACTTCCAACCACTTTGGACATGACAAGCGAAACCCCAGTTACGGTAGACGAATCTATTTCTTCTGCAAACGGTCACATAATATCTTCAATTCGGAGCACAGATATGGCGAATGGGGATTTGGACGGCATGGCATGATCTGAAACATCGACAAAAGCTACACGGTAGGTTAACTTTATGAAATCGAAGTTCTATTTCTTATATCACCTGCATGTATCCCTTGCGATAAATCCACGCACACCACTCCGAAAACTGTACATGTTTAAAGCATTTAGAGTGATATAACTATGCTCTTCAACAAGAAGAATAAAAAGGAACATACAACCAAGCTTCATGCTTAAAAAATGACAATTTGAAACACTCATGCACGGTACGAAGATTAATTAGCAATTAATGAAAAGTATACGAAGCAAAACATAACACATTAAACATGTTTAAAGAAAATAGTGCAGAGACTGCCATAGAAAAGATACTAGTTTGAAAATAAAACACATGTGTTTACGATTGTTAATGTATATGACCTTATATCTCACTAGCGTTCCCTGTGCAGAGTGGCCGCGGTAAAACGTCTCCCCGCGCTTGCAATCAAAACTGTTATTCATTCCGATCTTTGGAGATCGCTGAGCCCGGTATTTACAGATATCGGTGGTACATTCTCAACTACTTTTGGTTTCTTACTTGAATTTCGAATAGGTGGTTCCACTACTCCAGCCTTTAAAGGTTCTGAGTATTTTTTAATCACCCTTAGGATATGTTGCCTGCTTTTTAATTTAGTCTTTTGACTGTTACCTGTGTTATGCAGGCTTCATAACCTCTGCTCCCAGCTATATTCCATTTTGATGGTTTTGCCAATTTGTTTTCTCGTTTAGGGCAACGCGTTTTGTTAAAAACTGGGACCAAACGCCGCTGGCCATGGAATGGTATAAAATACCGCGTTCCATATTCTCCGTCATATGCATACCATCTTCGGGGTGGCTCAAATCTATGTACTATTGGCATTTTAAATATTGAGTTCTGCTCAACCCGGGGTTAGAGGGCGTGAACGGTATCAAGCACTTTTCACTACCGTTCATGAACGGTCTCAATCAAACCGAGACTGCAATATCTTTTGTATTTATCGTGTTTGACGATTTCCAAATTTATTCTTTCATACTTCTTTATATTGTATTACACATGTATTAAAATGACACATTCAATTGATACTTTTAGGTGACGCGACCCGAATAGGACCCGAATAGGAGAATGACGTATCTAATGGAAATATTTTCGATATTACAGAACATTGCAAAATAATTGTAGAGTGTTCAAAAAAGGCATTCTAAAAAAACTCAATATGAGTATGTTTCAAATTCTTGAGGCTTGTAAGTCATGGAACACGTAAAAGCCTATCGACGGTTATTGTTTAATTAATAATAATTGAGATACAGCGGCGATACTTGCGACACCTATAATGGAACTATATCAAATGATCCTCTAGATTAAGGATCCTCTATAGATTAAGCTATATCCAATCGATTTTGTTATGTCACAAGGTAACATACAATTGACACTGACATTCATATACCTGGCGTGTAGGATTTAAACAACTTGCGAGGTAGAAAGGTGGTGAAAAGTTGAAAGATGAATGGAGATTTGCCGAGGATGTTACTAAAACTCAGTGTTTATACCTCACCAACCAACAAAAATAATATCCGAAACCACTCGTGTATACAATGATATAATATTGAATGTAATTGAAAAATTGCTCATTGGTTTAAACCCAGACTGATTCATGGAGCTTTGTTTTGTGGCTCATGGTTTCACACCTCTAGTATCTCCCCTGAAAGCTCACGGACCTAGAGTCAAAAGGAAAACAGAAAATAATTCTACATTTTTCTCAAGTTCAGGCAATTTTCACTTTGACAAATAGTGTTTTTTTTACTTTAACATACATCTGCAGTGTAAAAGACAGATTATACAGACAATCCCATGTGATATGAGTTTTCATTCAACTTTCAGAAGTGTTTGGCTGAAGCACCAAATATTCAGCTGGATAGTGTATGCATTTGTATTTTCCATAAGGTTCACATAAACATGAGCGAGAAAGAAACACACTTGGCTAACTTACGTATTTTGTTGTTTTAAATTACTGGTCTTGGTTATACTGAAGATATTAAACCAACAACGATGTCTGCTGCCCAGCTTTGAAAGCTCAGATTTTGGAAAAGGCTGTACAGTAACCCTATGGGAAAATTAATTGAGATATGATACCACTACCTTAGTTCATTTCGCAGCTGAAAATATCAGATACTTTAATACGTTTTACAAGTCTGTCTATTATGCATATTTACATGTACTTATTACTATTATCTTTACTACTATTACTATAATTTATATTATAGGTATGCATAGGCCATGCCGTTGACTTATTGCTACAAATAAAAAAAGACGTTTGCTCAATGAATGCACATTTACAAAATGAGTGTGTGTGTGTGTGTGTGTGTGTGTGTGTGTGTGGTTCGAAGGTTTATAGACCGTCCGCTTCTAGATGTTTATGTAGGTTGATCTGGTGCTGCTGTGTTGCTGTGTAGTCGTCTCTGTTGTATGTATGTAGGTTGTCGCTGCGGCGGTGAAGTGTTATCTGGCGTGGCTCGTGGTGGTGGCTCCTACATCCGCTAGGTGGTGCGGTCCTGCATCCGCTACTGGTATGGTCGGGGGTCCTTGTTTTGGGGCCACACCCATCACATTATGGCCACTGCGCTGCAAACATTATCAGATGACTGTATGGTTAAATTGCCTCTTCTGTTGTCAGACTACGGTCGAATGTAGGCCTCGGCGTCGATCCCTAACTATTACTAACGAATTACTGCTACTTGGTTACTGCTACTGTGTGGGTTGATCTCAGCTCCGGCCCGCGGACTTCTGTCTTTCCAACTTCCAAGTTCATATACCGCCATCCGATGATGAGTGCCTTGATGGGGGCGCAGGGGATATAATGATATTAATATACACGTTAATATACGTGTGTGTGTGTGTGTGTGTGTGTGTGTGAATGTGTCGGTGCGTGCGTGTCCGTGTGTGTGTGTGTGTGTGTGTGTGTGTGTGTGTGAGAGAGAGAAATTGAGTATGCTATTATACATGTTGATAGTTATGTTCCAGTTCTGTGTCATATCTTCATTAAAATAGTAAGTTGTTTTCTGTGTCATATCGTCATTAAAAAAGTAAATTTTTAAAATCGCTTACACATATTTCTGTACTTCTGTATTACAATAGTTTCATTGTATTTGTTTTATTAAAACTGCATACTTTTGAAGTGTGTTCATCTTGTACATGTTTTACCCGTGCGATGTATGTTAAAGTAGCTATCCCACCAACAACAACCGCATTTTACAAAATATGTACACCGTTTCTAAACCTACTGACGACATATATACAATTTACCCATTTTGAGAACAAAACAATCTATAGACACAATTTAAACAGCCTTAACCAGCCAGGCCAAAACCCAAAACTGGAGCAGGGAATTAAGAGTTACCAACTCATGATACGTTTTACGCGTGTTCAATCACGGGTATTTACAGAACCCGTTATAAATCTATACTATTATTCGGCAGTCATACATTAGTATATGACCTGAACACATGGATAGAGTTTTGATAAACGGTTTTGAAGTGTAATTTTGCCATTATGTGACGTGGGTTAGTTTCCATAATATAAATACTAATATTATACAAGATACAAGCATATTTAAATCAAGACGGTTATTTACAAGCACCATAACATTAGCACAATGACATCATTAGCACAATGACATATTTTCCGACAGAATATATTTTATGATTATAACATATATTCTAATACACCCGCACTATATAGCTTAATTTAAAATATCTCGTTATATTGAACGATATTGCAACGTTAAGAGAATAAGCAAGGCAATGCGAACGATATCACTGTTAGGCAAACGTTAGGAGAGTAAGCAAAGCAATGCGAAAGATTTCAGATGTGTGCGTTATTTTCACATCTTGTAGTATATCACGGTTTGTCGTTCAATTGTAAACAATAATTTCACGATCCCGAATCGTTCAATTGTAAATAATAATTTAACTCCAAACCGTGATATATTACACGATAATTCACTGTAAACTATGTTCTATTTCTTAAGTATAGCAGCTAAAACCTGGTAATAACAGATACATAAAGGCAAACTTAGCATGTATAGTTCAGGCAAAATATAAGCACATTCAAAGCAAAAACAAAACACGCAGATATAAGCCTATATAATTAAATTGAATTGGGGTTTTACGGCGCACCAACATATGAAAAGTTATATGGCACCTAACAGGAATCAACATGCCAGGCTCATCCTCCATTTACATCAAGATAAAATATGGAGAATGGGCATCTAACCTTCTAACCTGCAGAACTGCAGAGTTGCTGCAAATTGTATAATAGACACCCAATTTACGATGGAGCCACGTTTCCAGGTTTGCATACGCAGTGTCATGATAGAAACCTTGAATGAGCATGATAAAAAATGACAAAATGAACATGAAGTGGGGTCCTACCCCTCTGCCTCTAGCGGGATTTGCAGTGGTTGTATTCTACCCCGGCAACCACACGGGGAATATAAGCCTTTATACATAATGTTTAAATCAGGCTCTAGTAGAATTGGTATTACGAATAATATTTAAAATTAGATATAATGTCGAACAGGAAATGCAGCATTCAAGAACCACAGTAAACCAAAAGCACGCATATAAACAAACAACACTTTTAAAGATGACTGAAAGGCAAGACACATCACTAACATAAAAGGTTTGCACCAAACCTTACTCTAACCCTATTGTCACTCCAATAAAACGGGACAATGAATAAAGATATCCCCGCCAGATAAGTCTTATTTTGTTGAGCCTTTGGTAAATTATATTTAATCTAACCTTTACGTGGTCCGAGTATTAACGTGCATACGCATCTAACACCTTCTCCAAGAAGCGAAAACGGGGTTGGCTGGGGTATGAAATAAAACCTTAATTTCGTCTTAAAAATGCGTATTGTAAAATTAAAACATATAATAAGTAATTTTAAACAGGTTATCACATTTTTGCAGTAAAGGAATGTGTTTAAATGAAATATCCGTTATAAAGATCTGCTAATATAAGCTTTCCCATCGCTTAATGGAATTAAGGCGGGACCACGTAAAGTACGTCAATTGATCACTTATATGTCTCATACAGGGACTTCCTACAAAGAGTTCCTACATGCAGACACATGCTTCAATTGTTTGAAGTACAACTTAAGCACAAAACTCAGCAAAACACATTTACAATGTATCATAATTTTGCAAACTAGAAAAAAGATATTTCTAGAATATTTTATTGTTTTATTGTTTTAAACAAAATATGTATGGCCCATGAACATGTTTACGTAATGTATACAAATGCAAGCGTGTTAGCTGGCGTTTTGTTAGTACATGTACATAGAATAACAAGCATATTACACCAACGATTCATATTAGTTATAATAATGAAACAAAGGATATACTTATGCTTTGGAAAAGGCCGAACACGATCAATACGAATATATTCCAGTCTCGGTTTGACAGAGACTGTTCATGAACGGTAGCAAGCGGGAACGGTAGTCAAATATGCTTGCTACCGTTCACGCCTCCTAGCCCCCTAGCCTCCTAGCCCCGGGTTCAGCAGAACTCAATATGCCCAATGTTAGATTAAAGTTTAACTGTAAACTGTAGCAAGCATTTGCTTGTTGTCGAGATGGGAAAGATTTTTTTTTAATTTATTTAAATATCAAGAGTATGAATCCTTATCTTAAAATGTTTACAACAACCTGAATCTAACATGACTATCTGCATTTAGAAGCAAAAACAACAATGCTTACACACACCAAAAAAACATGTCGTAAATTGTAATTTGGTCAAACATATAAGCATAGAATTGAACTGAATAAATGTCTCATCTAGTTTTGTATTTGTAATAATATTATTGTCTGTCAAATTATCTGCATAATTTGTTGTAAATTTTCCAATAAGCATAGAACTGAACTGAATTGGTTTTTTTTATAGTCGCACACACAGTTAAGGCCATATGGCGACTTTCCAGCTTTTATTGGTGGAGGGCTGGCCCCAGGTATAATTTTCGTGCACGGGCGGGCACCTGGGAAGAACCACCGACGTTCCGCATGCCAGATCTTATGAAAAGCAGGAGGATAATCAATTTATGGGGTCTCAGTTGTTTATATGCACTAATAATGCCCCATTTTTCATTAGTCATCTCTAGTCAAAGCAAAATTATTGAAGGTCTTTTTTTTCTGTTAAAACGGAGATGCGCTCTGACAAATATCATAAGTCCTCCTCCGAGGGATGGTCTCTTCTCTCAATTTTATATCCATCACTGTGAAATAGATTTCCAATAAATGTCTCATCTAGCTTTGTATTTGTAATAATATTATTGTCTGTCAAATTATCTGCATAATTTGTTGTAAATTTTCCAATAAGAATTTTTTTAAATTTATTTAAATATCAAGAGTATGAATCCTTATCTTAAAATGTTTACAACAACCTGAATCTAACATGACTATCTGCATTTAGAAGCAAAAACAACAATGCTTACACACACCAAAAAAACATGTCGTAAATTGTAATTTGGTCAAACATATAAGCATAGAATTGAACTGAATAAATGTCTCATCTAGTTTTGTATTTGTAATAATATTATTGTCTGTCAAATTATCTGCATAATTTGTTGTAAATTTTCCAATAAGCATAGAACTGAACTGAATTGGTTTTTTTTATAGTCGCACCAACAGCTAAGGTCATATGGCGACTTTCCAGCTTTTACTGGTTGAGGACTGGCCCCAGGTCCCCTCGGGGGCAATTTTCGTGCACGGGCGGGCACCTGGGAAGAACCACCGACGTTCCGCATAACAGATCTTATGAAAAAACAGGAGGATTATCAATTTATGGGGTCTCAGTTGTTGATATGCACGTATAATGCCCCATTTTTCGTTAGTCATCTCTAGTCAAAGCAAAATTATTGAAGGTCTTTTTTTTCTCTTAAAACGGAGATGCGCTCTGACAAATATCATAAGTCCTCCTCCGAGGGATGGTCTCTTCTCTCAATTTTATATCATCACTGTGAAATCGATTGCCAATGAATGTCTCATCTAGTTTTGTATTTGTAATAATAAGCTTGTCTGTCAAATTATCTGCATAATTTGTTGCAAATCTTCAATAAGCATAGAACTGAACTGAATTGCTGTTTTTTTAGTCGCACCAACAGCTAAGGTCATCTGGCGACTTTCCAGCTTTTATTGGTTGAGGAAGGCCCCAGGTCCCCTCGGGGCACTTTTCGTGCATGGGTGGGCACCTGGGAAGAACCACCGACGTTCCGCATGCCAGATCTTATGAAAAAACAGGAGGATAATGCATTTATGGGATCTCAGTTGTTTATATGCACGTATAATGCCCCATTTTTCATTAGTCATCTCTATTCATAGCAAAATTATTGAAGGTCTTTTTTTTTCTCTTAAAAGGGAGATGCGCTCGGACAAATATCATAAGGCCTCCTCCATGGAATGGGCTGTCTCATCTTTCAATTTTATATACATCACTGTGGAATAGATTGTCAATAAAGCTCTCATCTAGTTTTGTATTTGTAATAATAAGCCTGTCTGTCAAATTATCTGCATAATTTGTTGTAAAATGTTCAATTTATATCTAACACTGATTAAGTTAAAAACAAATGAAAGCGATCTCTTTGTATTCTTGTTCCTCAAGGTTCTGAGATTGTGAACATTATCATGAGTAGATTCCGATGAATAAAATAAGCGTTTGTGTAGAGTTTGATTCAGAGGTTTTGTGTGAATGAATTAACCAGTTGTGGTAGATTACTATTCATTCATTCATTCATTCATTAATTAATTCATTCATTCATTCATTCATTCATGTGTAGATTTTACACAAGCTATTCTCTTCGTTGTTGCTGTTTGTCGGCGATGGACTGCGTGACTCTATGCCCCCAGGTATAGATGCGGTTCAAATAATTTTTCTGAGGGAGTAAAAATAAGTATAAAAGTCGAACAGGAAATGTAGTTTTCACAGAACAAAGTAATCCCAAAAACACGCAAAAGCACAAACATAAATGGCAATATTAATAAGGAATAAAGGCATAAACACGAAAGGGTTGACAATATGGTTAATGAGTAGCTCACAGGAGCTGAAGAACCACGGGTCTTGTGTTTCTATATTATATATAGATATAAAAATCGAACAGGAAAAGCATCATTCAAGGACGCCAGTCAACCACAAACACACAGAAACAAAGGACACATTTAAAGATAAATAAAAGCCAAATAAGACATCACAAACACAAATGTTGTATATCTTTGTACCCATGATTCACATGAATCGCATTGGAGAGCACGATGATTTTTAGCCACCTTATTAACATTGCCATTCATGTTTGTCGTTTTGCATGTTTTTGGGTTTACTGTGTTCTGTGAAAGCTGCATTTCCTGTTCGACTTTTATACTTATTTTTATGTGTTTGAAGATTGCTTCATGTGATACAAGATAAAGTTCGGCGCCAACATAGTGTGTGGGATGTTTGGTGGTGTGGGTGTGTGTGGGTAGGGTGTGGGTATGAGGGTTGATGTTTCTAGGTTTATAGTGGGATAAAACGAACAAACTGAAAATGCCCCTCTAAAAAGAAATGGTATTCATAAATACATCAAATGTCTGTTAATAAATTATGTTCTAAGCTTTAAATGGTGTTATTTGAATTAGACAGTTGTGTTCCAGAATCAAGCAACCCCTCTAGAGTTCAACCCGGTTAAAGTAGTATATATCGCAGGGGTCCGGTCAAATTCCAAAAAAAACACGTCGTACACGAATGCATTTCTCAAAGGTACAAAATTTCACCGGTATGACCCAAAGGGGGTCGGAACGGTGTTGGGATCGTGTTCAAATGTTTGTGTTTGGTATAGAGTCCTAAAGTCCCTAGTATCCAAAACCCATGTTACTATGTAATACATACAAATTTACAAGGGGTCCGGCTTCCAAAATGCCATTCAGTGAAGAGAACATGTGTAACTGTGTATCTAAAAATCATATTCATTTGTTCATATCATGTACCACCTTTTGACACCAGACCACTGAAACGACTAACTTACACCAAAATATTTAAGTATAGGAAGAGCTCGCGTAACACCACCCCCTCACTAAAACGAGCTTCCCACAAACGGTGCAGTCAAAAACTCAACAGCCGATGTAAGACAAACATTAAATGTTTCACAAACCGTTGTGCTTCGACTGTGAATGTCCAAATGGACTTCAGCGATACGGTTTTTTTTATTTTCACAAATATAAATCCAAGGACGTTGCCATCTTGTCAGCTCTACAGGCCGAAGGCCAGCAGAGCTTATGGGATGACGAGTTGTCCGTTGTCCGTCGTCCGACCGTTAACATGTGCCTTGTGAACACTCTAGGACCTTCATTATTAATCGGATCTTTACGAAACTTAGACAGTGTCTTTATATTAATGAAAGCTCGGAAAAGTTCTAAAACCAGCCAATCGGATCAGTAATACGGAGTTACGGCCGTTGTTTTTCTGGGGAAAAAATGCTATTTTCTGCCTTGAGAACACTCTAGGGCCTTCAATATTAATCGGATCCTTACGAAACTTTGCCAGTGTCTTTATATCAATAAAAGCTCGGACAAGTTTGAAAACCAGCCAGATCAAAATAATTTCACTGGAGTTATGGCCCTTGTTTTGCTGAAAAATGCCATATTAAGCCTTGTGAACACTCTAGCACCTTCATTTATTATTTGATGATTTTTGGCAGAATTATGGCCCTTTATGTCTCACTACAGAATTACCTCCCTTGGCCATGACGGTAGGAAGATTACTACACCGTAAAAAACTAGGGATGTGTTAATCAGTTTGCTCTCAACTTGGAAATGTGCAATCATTCTCTTATTTCTGCCTTCAGGTGACAATATTGGAACATGTTCATGACTTCTGCCAAGTTTGGATGCCACTGGGTGATTTTCGAGGAAGATATGATAATTTGAAAATGGGTAGGAATACAGTTGAATTATCAGTGAAATGGAGCTAGTTTTGAGGGGTGCTGAAAAAGACTGGATTTTTTTTTTTAATCTGGTCAGCTTTTGATTTTTTGTGGATATTCTGAGCTTCAGAGGAAGGTTTGCAGATTGAGGGGAGATTTAAAGACCAATGGACATCTTATAGTATGTTTGCAGTGGTCCACAAATGACCGTTTCTACATATATTATATAGTGTTGATTAATTCACTAGTGAGACGTTAAACAACCCTCATCTGGATCAGTGAAATGCTTGATAGACAGCGTTTGTTGTTGCCAGAGTGGATTTTTTTATAGTGAAATCTTGATTTTAGAGTGAAACAGTGCATTTCTATGGTGTAATATGGATTTTGATAAGTATTTGATGCTTTTGCAGTGTAAAATAGACTACTTTGTTTCTAGTCTTCCTCCTTGCATGCTTTATAACCATCATTTGGGACTAGAAAGTTTCAGAATATGGGTAACAGTCGATTGTTTTGGCTGGGAGATATACTCAGGTGAACATGTTAGCTCATAGAGTGATGTATATGTGTGTGATGTGTGTTCCTGGTATTCCTAGGGGGATGGACGTGTCTCATCTCTGCCAGAACAGTTTATGTTTGCCATTTGACCATCTCAGCTTGGAGCCTCATAGCGTCAACATGGAAAGACAAAGATGCCTGCACATGATACCAATACTGTGTTTAGGACATAAAGAGTATCCTGGTTGCATGCTTCATGTGAGTAGATTGTTTATATTATCCTATTGTAGTGTTTCGTGTCAAATTGTTACCCCACCCACTTTTCATATAGCAAAATGTATGGTCATTGTTTACTTGTCGAGAAGATCAGTTGAGTATGTTTTATGTTGTCGTTGGTCATCGTATACTTTAAATTTGTTCACTTTGTTGATAAATTTGGCTGTTTTATAAGTTTGTAACATTTGTCGATATTTGTCGTACGTATTTTTGTCCTGAATTTTCTTAAGTGACCGTAACACTTTTGTGTTTTGGGGAAATGACCTTCCAACAGCATTTACTTGTTCTATTGCTGAATTTGCCCGTCCGTCATTTAACCGTGCTGCGGCACTTAGTTTTCTGCCTTTAGCGTTTCGTCCGAAACTGACTTCAAGCAAATGTGAGCGGTTTCATGTTTTATGCCATTTTGTTAAAAATAGTCCGCGGATAACACCAAGTAAAGTCATTTTATGTTCCTCAATATTGTTACTTTGTTTGATTAAGTTTTGAGTCTTATGTCAAAAAAATAATTCAGTTAAAGGTCTCACTACAGTATTACCTCCCTTGGCCATGACGAAAGGAAGATTACTACACCGTAAAGAACTAGGGCTGTGTTAATCGGTTTGCTCTCAACTTGGAAATGTGCAATCATTCTCTTATTTCTGCCTTCAGGTGACAAGATTGAAACATGTTCATGACTTCTGTCAAGTTTGGATGCCACTGGGTGATTTTCGAGGAAGATATGATAATTTGAAAATGTGTAGGAATACAGTTGAATTATCAGTGAAATGGAGCTAGTTTTGAGGGGTGCTGAAAAAGACTTGGAATTTAAATATATATATTCTGAGCTTCAGAGGAAGGTTTGCAGATTGAGGGGAGATTTAAAGACAAATGGACATTTTATAGTATGTTTGCAGTGGTCCACAAATGACCGTTTCTACATATATTATATAGTGTTGATTAATTCACTAGTGAGACGTTTAAAGGTTTTAATACACAAACTTTGTCTGATCTACTTCTCCTGAAACCCTCGCCAGATTTCAATGAAACTTTGCGGCGATGATCAGGAGCAAGCCTAGTTGTGCATGTCATCGTCGCGTGCCGGTTTACATATATTTGGCAAAGTTATGGCCCTTTAAAGGATTTTGATACCACAATTATTTTCCGGGCTAGTTCTCCTGAACCCCTGGCTGGATATAGACGAAACTTGACAAGGATGATAAGTATCAAACCTAGTTGTGCATATCATCGCCATATTTCGGTTGAATGATTTTTTGGCAGAGTTATGGGCCTTTAAATGTTTTAATACACATACTTTGTCCAGATTAGTCTCTTCTGAACTCTTTGCCAGATGTCAGCGAATCTTGGCGGCGATGATCACTACTAAGCCTAGTTGCACCTGTCATTGCCATGTTCTGGTTGAATGCATTTTGTCTGAGTTATGAGCCCTTAAAGGTTTTAATACACTCACTTAGACTAGTTCTCCTGTACCTCTGGCTGGATGTCAACGAAACTTTGCAGGGGTGGTCAGTACCAAGCCTATTTGCGTATATCACCATGTTCCGGATGAATGATTTTTGAAAGACTTATGGCCCCTCATACATAAACTTTATCTTGAGCCAGTAGAGCGTCACATGCCCTCTTGGACCTCTTGTTTTTGAATTGTCACATGATCGAAGTCTAACCGTGGACGTAATGAGTTACCTGCTTGATTGGGACCAGACGACGAACCAATAAGGTAACTCGTTACGTCCCCGGTTAGACCTCGGTCACGTGACAATTCAAAAACAAGATGGCAGCGTCCTTGGATTTATATTTGTGAAAATATAAAAAACGTATCACTTAGACCATTTGGACATTCACAGTCGAAGCACAACGGTTTGTGAAACATTTAATGTTTGTCTTAAATCGGCTGCTGAGCTTTTGACTGCACCGTTAGCGGAAAGCTCGTTTTAGTGAGATGGGGGTGGTGTTACGCGATCTCTTCCAACTTATATATTTTGGTGTAAGTTAGTCGTTTCGGTGGTCTGGTGTCAAAGGTGGTACATGTTATAAACAAATGAATTTTATTTTTAGATACACATGTGTAGAGCTCTATGTGAATAGATAACCATGTTAATCCTTTATTTTCTGGTCAGTTACACATGTTCTCTTCACTTAATGGCATTTTGGAAGCCGGACCCCTTGTAAATCTGTATACTTAGTAACATGGGTTTTGGATATTTGGGGCTTTAGGACTCTATAACAAATTATTTGAACACCATCCCAACACCGTGCTGACCCCCTTTGGTATGGCCTAATGCAGACATCGAGTGTATTTTATCACAATTCCGATTTGCATAGCAATCACCCGGTCAAACGGCAACAAGCCTGGTAAGACACCTGTGGTGCGAAATTTGTCCTGATCTATATGTAATTCCTTAGATTTTTACGCAATGACAACATCGACTTTGCAATGATTTAGCAAATAGGTTCATGAAGCTAATGATATATATGTTCGAAAACAAACGAGTAAACCCCCAAAAATGTTCTATTCTGTTATTATACTTTGTACCACTTCTATGGCCCATTTTCATCTGTTCAGGAGGAATGTCTACTATATATCCATATACCGTATAGTGCCATACTCCAGCCATTGTTATAGAGTAGATTACAATAGGCCAGGTCTAAAGAAAGCGGTATAATCAGTAGATTACAATAGGCCAGGTCTAAAGAAAGCGGTATAATCAGTAGATTACAATAGTCCAGGTTTAAAGAAAGCGTTATAATTAGTAGATTACAATAGGCCAGGTCTAAAGAAAGCGGTATTATCAGTAGATTACAATAGGCCAGGTCTAAAGAAAGCAGTATAATCAGTAGATTACAATAGTCCAGGTCTAAAGAAAGCGTTATAATCAGTAGATTACAATAGGCCAGGTCTAAAGAAAGCGTTATAATCAGTAGATTACAATAGGCCAAGTCTAAAGAAAGCGTTATAATCAGTAGATTACAATAGTCCAGGTAATGGATAGTGCCTATATAGTCTAACCATACCCCAACCGTTGTCCTACAGTAGATTACAACGGGTATGCTATAGTATAAGTAGATACAAATGGAACAGGACATGTAGCATTTAACCACAAACACGCACAGAAACAAACAACAACTACAAAGATGAATAAAAGACAAGATATGACATAAAAACATAAAAGGGTTGACATTAGGGCTACCGCCTTGGAACGGTCAGTGGCAAAAAGGCCGTTGAGGGTTTAAACCAGGTTCTAGGGACCACCAAACCTCACGCTTACCCTATTGTTATCCCAATAAAAGGGACAGTGTAAACGATATCCCCGCCAGGCTATATTCTCTAGCAAACAAGAAACGACTACAAACTCTAGAAAATGACCCCAGAAGTTGTTGTTTTTTTGTGTGTTTTATAATAAACAACAATAAAGTGATACAGTTACAATATCAATATGATTGTATATATCAATTCAATACAACTAGTACTTGTATGTGTTGAAATCCTGTCCAAAAAAAGTGTTCTGTCTCTGTAGTTTAAACCACGTTATTGTCCTTTTTGTTGCAAATTCCGTTGTTTTAGGGTAATATATAAATCCAAACGAAATCACAAATTCACTTATAATCCAAAGAATCACGGAATATTTTGCACTGAAGACAACTCGCTCTGATTACTTAAAAAACCTAATAAACTGCTCTGAACACGCTAACTGATATATACATAATAAGGTATTTGTAGAATGTTCAAGTGCATGTTATATCAAAGAATATCCTTGAAATTTCCATTCATATCAGAACAGCTGCCTAGAATACTGTTCGTTGCTCCATATTGTTCTTGAATGTTCTGAATAATTAATGAAACAATTTACTGGACCGTGTCTATAGGCAGACACGTTACCGTGTCTACAAACTGACACGTTTCATATTATATTATTACATACACAATATCACAATAATCAATCACACATAACAAAGTGTTCACTAAATATTAATAACAGGTAAATCAACATTGTACAATTACACAGTGGGTGCACTTTATTCGTATGCCGATCGAGATATGCCGGATTGAACCGGTCACGTGATCGGTACACCGTTCCGGTGCATGCAATCGAGTAGGAATATGGAGCTTCAAAATGGCCACCAATTTCTCAGAGAATGTAGTGTTAGGAGTCGTTTTAGAAGGTCTTTTGGCCAGAGAAAATGCTGACGTTGAAAACGATATTGTTTTAGCTATGTTGTGAGTATATGTATTTATTCATATATCTTGTGTCAGATGGTAGTAGTTGACAATTGCAAAGATCTAGGTAAAATCATTTTTAGTATTGACTTCCGTCCTCTTTGTTCTTCGAACCCAAAGTAAAGAAAACTCAACTCGTTGAAATGAAACGTTTCAAACATTTGAGAAAAAACTTACCGGTACAAGAACTATTAAAGTGTTTTGCTTTCTTGTTTTTTCATGTAGCTTGACTCCCGATGGGATTCGTTGCAATATAAAACTAATGTATTATTCTGTGTTGTTTGGATAACTTGCAACATAGTTGTTTTACCTTATATATTTTCTGACGACTTCGAATAATTATATGTATGCAGATTTTCAGTTAATGTTTACTTTTAGTTTCGGAAAGTTTTTCATTTTATAAAGTTTCAATACTTTTTTTTTACGACATTTCATTAGAATGTTATTGTATTTTCAGAACGAGAGACAAGCATGCCACGGTACAAGGCTTTTGGGAAACTACTATTCCACAGTATACCGAATCCAGATATAGGAGAGCATTTCCGGTTTCCAGGACTGTATTTGCCTATCTACCTAATAATCTGTCTGTTCAACTAACGGATAAGCATGCTGGAGGCCGACCATCAACATTACCGTAAAAAAATACCGAAATGTTTCTGAAATATGTAGGATCGAAAGAAACAATTCTTGATCTTGGTCAGTTGTTTGGTGTTAGTGAATCTTGCTTTATCCAAGCTCGGAATAAAGTCACAGACGCAATTCTTACCAACCTCCTTGATACTGTGACCCAATGGCCTTCTCAAGCAGAGTATCAGGACATTGCAGCCAGTTTTCAGGAAAAAATCAGTGCCTTTTCCCCAACGTCATTGGAGACATTGACGGAACGCATATCCCAATAAGTACCCCTCTTGTTAATGGAGATGCATATTACAACCGATTTTTTTCACTCTGTCAACACGTTAGCCTGCTGTAGGGGGGATTTACGTTTCACCGATGTATGCATTGGATATCCTGGCAGCATGCATGATGCAAGAGTTTTAAGAAATTCAACTCTATGGATTACGTGTATGAAAAAGTGTGTTCACGGTCAGTATCATTTGTTGGGAGATGCAGCTTATCCTCTTACACAGTGTTTATTAACCCCGTACAGAAACAACGGCCATTTGAACAATCAACAGTGTCTGTTCAATACGGCATTGTCAAAACGACGAGTCACTATGGAGAGAGCTTTTGGTACATTAAAACGCAGATTCCGCAGACTTCATACAGGAATTGACATGAAATATGTGAATGAAATCAACAAATTGATACTGGCCATCTGTGTTCTGCACAATCTTTGTATTTTACAGCAGGATATTGAGGAGTTTGGCGATGAAGATGATGATATTGACAACGACAACCGCTATGCGTTATTATTGGGCAATAATCCTGGAATGCAACATGTGCAGAATGTAGTATTACCAGTTGACCAAGGCGTACAGGGACGATTAAAAAGAGTGAACATCACAAACCATCTTTAAATTAATACAAGTGTGACCTGGGTTGAAGTACCAACCTTCAATAATATGAAATAAACATACAGAACACAGACAATCGTTCTTTTCCAATTTAACAAATAAAACAAAACAAAAATAACAATTAACACAAACCGAAGTATATTCACATAAACAAATATAGAATTGACTATCTGTCATGTAAAGTAAGACCAAACAATGGTCACATACTTAATACAAGAATATTTTATGTTCTACATATTTTATGTTTTACATACATACATTTGTGTAACAGCACACATGTACGTAAACAAAATATGCCCACATTTCCACTTAAATATAAAAGTTAGCCTGCTAAATATACTGATACTGAACCAAACAGCTAACGCACCAGTTGACAATACCTTTAATATCTCAATAATAACAATGAATAAATCAAAACAAATTTCATTTTCAACGAGACAAGTATCTTGTCAATAACGACTGTAAATTAAAAACAAGAGGTCAATGACCTTGAAGCTCTACTGATAGGTTTTTGATAGCTAGATCAGCATTCCTGTGATGTTTCATGAAAATCCGTCAAGTAGTTTCAGAGGAGTAGTCGCTACAACTTTTCATTATATAACTCTATGTAAACAAAGATGGCCGCTGGAAGCCATGTTTAACGTCGCATCATTTTGACAAGGATCAACATCATATCATACAGATAATTTTAGAAAAAATCCCATATCAATATCACTTATAGTTTTCAAGAAGTAGTTGCTACAAACTTGTATTTGAAAATCTATTTTAGCCATGGTTGCCTTCTTGAATTTCCGGCCGACCTGAAATTTTGCTAAGATCAATGAGACATCAAGAGCAACATTCCTTTCCTATGAAGATTCATGAAAATCCGTGGAGTAGTTACAGAGGAGTAGTCGCTAAAAGTTGTTAATAGATAACTTTATGTAAAAAAGATGGCCGCTGACAGCCATGTTTAACATCGAATCAAAACGATTTTCGACAAGAACTAAGATCATGTCATGCTGATTATTTTAGAAAAAGTCCCATATCGATATCACTTATAGTTTTCAAGAAGTATTCGCTACAAACTTGTTTTTTTAAATCTATTTTTAGCCGTGGAGGCCATCTTGAATTTCCTGCCGACCTGAAATTTTGCTTGGATCAATTAGACATCAAGAGCAACATTCGTCTGAAGTTTCATGAAACTCCGTCAAGTAGTTTCAGAGGAGTAGTCGCTAGAAGTTTTCATTATATAACTCTATGTAAACAAAAATGGCCGCTGGCAGCCATGTTTAACGTCGCATCAAAATAATTTTCGACAAGGATCAACATCATTCTATACGGATCATTTTAGAAAAAGTCCCATATCAATATCCTTACAAATTTCAAGAAATACTCGTTACAAACCTGTTTTTGAAAATGTATTTTTAGCTGTGGCGGCCTTCTGGAATTTTCGACCGACCTGAAATGTTGCTAGAATCATTTAGACATCAAGAGCAACATTCCTGTGAAGTTTCATGGAAATCCGTCGAGTAGTGTGAGGGGAGTAGTCGCTACAAGTTTTTACTAAATAACTCTATGTAAACAAAGATGACGGCTGGCAGCCATGTTTAACGTCGAATCAGAACAATTTTCGACAAGGACCAACATCATGTCATGCTGATCATTTTAGAAAAAGTCCCCTATCAATATCACTTATTGTTTTCAAGAAGTAGTCGCTACAAACTTTTTTTTTTAAATCTATTTTTAGATTTGGCGGCCATATTGGATTTCACATCAACATGAATTTTGCTAGGATCAACTAGACTTCATGGTCAACATTTCTGTAAATTTCATGAAAATCCATTCAGTAGTTTCAGAGGAGTATTCGCTACAAAAAAAGTTTACGGACAGACGGACGACGGACACCGCACCACGGCATAAGCTCTGCTAATCTCTGATCAGTAGAGCTAAAAATCATTCAAATCACCTGTCTCCAACGGTACCAGTCTGCATATAATAAGTTCATACATTATAGGTATTGTCTACTGGTGCGTTAGCTGTTTGGTTTAGTACATATAACGTAAAGAGACACAAAGCGAGCTCTATAAACTTGCGGAGTCCTTTACTTTTTCTACATAACTTGCATTAATTACAATAATAGTATAAAGAAAATTTGGTTAAGGCCAAAAAAAAATAGGTGTGTTTCCTATTGCATGCTCTAAAAAAATAGGGTAGGTCGTTAGGCAATTTTTTTTTCTTTTTCTTTTTTTGGAGCAAGATATTGTCAGATTCTACATGTATTTATCTCATAAACCAATACAAGATGATGATACAACTGAACTTTCTCTGTGATGTCAGTTTACCTCGATATATTGTGATAAATCATTGTTTAGAACAATTTTTTTTTTAAATATTTTTTTAAATATTTTTATTTATTAATTTCTTTTTTTCATAAAAAGTTTTAAGGTCGGCCCCATAAAAATAGGGCCGGTAAGGCCACCGGAATCACAGTTTTTTTTGTTTGGCCTAATAATATTAACTGTTGATTTTGTCCAACATTAATATATTTAACGAAAGGTACAATAAAATGATTAATCTAAATATTATTTAATTATATGCACGCAGATATAAAGTTAAAAGGCTACTGGATTAATTAATCCAGACCCTTATTTTAATGCTTGGTAAAACTATTCGAGATTTCCATGTGTCCTTGTAATATAAACTGTTCGTAATAAATAAAAAATCTGATTTTCCAGAAAATCGTTACTGAAGTTATTTATGCCGTAAAGTATATTGTACAGAAGCAATATATATAGATTATTTAACCGCTGCGTTCGAGTTTCGGAAATCCTTCACGACTTGATTCTCCCCGTGTGGTTGGGTAGAATACAACCACTGCAAATCCCGCTAGAGGCAGGACACCCCCACCGCTCACCCACCCTCATATTCATTTTGTAATTTGTATCATGCTCATTGAAGGTCTTCATCGCGACACCGCTTATACAACCGCGAGAAACGTGGCTCCATCGGAAATGGAGTGTCTACAATGTATTATAGAATTTGCTGCAACTCTGCAGTTGTTTGCAGCAACTCTGCAGTTTTCCAGGTGATAAGGTTCTAGGCCCATTATCAGGTTGTAATTTGTTTTCTTTGTGCTAACATAATGTCATGTATGTATTCAACTGAACTCAATTGGGGTTTTAAAGGCGCACCAACACATGAAAGGTTATATGGCGCCTAACAGGAATGAACATACCAGACTCATCCTCCAGTTACATCAACATAAAATATGGCGAACGGGCCTAGAACCATCTCACCTGCAGAACTGCAGAGTTGCTGCAAATTCTATGGTAGACACTCCATTTACACTGAAGCCACGTTAATTGTTTTTCTGCCACTACTGTAATGATTTCAACAAGATGGCTCCTGAAACAATGTCATAATGAAGACCTTTAATGAGCATGGACAAAAATCATAAATTGAACATGAATTTTGGGGTCCTACCTTCTATCTACCCGTTTATCGGGATCTGCAGTGGCCCTAGTCTTTGCCCGAGAACCACACGAGGCATTTTGTATTGAAATTACTATATCATATTACTATATCATACAAGTGAGTATGTGATATCATGTATTATAATTGGTATATCATATAGGTATATCATACAACTGAATATGTGATATCAAAATGTAAAAATAAATTCTTGGATTCACCTATGCAAACATGTGATAGAATATATTCGACTCGCCGAGCTGAAACGTTTATGGACAGGCAATTAACCATGTCACAAACCCTTTGCACAGTCAATCTAAATACCACATGCAAAGTTAAATACAAATTACAATGTTACTGACATATACATTATTGAATAGGATCGTGTCCTATTGAAATAACACGAAATTTATACATGAGAAATATATACAGACAAGTAACAACATCATAGTGGCTTTTCAAAGCAATATAGATAACGAAGTCAAAAGTAATTTCATCAAGACAGGTTAAGCCAAAAAAAAAAACTAACAATCTTTCCAATTTAATGGATCTTTCCAATCTTTCAAAGATCTTTTCCAAGATCGGAAATCTTTCCAATTTCCAGTCTTTACATAATCTTACATGAGTGCCCGTTTAATATTGAATTTATTAAAGGAGTTGGATAAAATTATGTGATTTGAGGCTGTGCCGAGCATCATATCACTTTGCCGAGCATCATATCAATTTTATAGAAGGATTTTTAATAAATTGAATTTATTAAAGGAGTTGGATAGAATTATAAGATTCGAGGCTGTGCCGAGCATCATATCAATTTGCCGAGCATCATATCAATTTTATAGAAGAAGTTTTAATAAATTCAATATTAAATAGGCACAAATGTGAGATTCTACTTGTCTTTATCACATAACAAAAACCCTCAAAAGCAACATTTTATTATTATTATACGTTACGTTTACTCTCATGTATAAATTGCCCATACTCTTAGCGTGAAGCAATGTTTGTCTCGCCTTTTCGAAGAAAAAAAGAGACATAGGTGTTGCTTTTCCGGCGGCGGCGGCGTCAACATTCAAGTTTTGCGTTTAGGTCATTTTCGCAAAAACTGTATGCACTAGACCTTTCAAACTTTGCTTATAGTTGTATTATGGGTGGTACATCGCAACGTGGCAAAGCAAATGTGGAAGTGACCTTGACCCTCCAAGCAAAGGGCAGATAACTTAATAATTTTTAGGTTCAACTTTTGCGTTTGGGTCACTTTTTCACAAACTGTATGCACTAGACCTTTCAAACTTTGCTTATAGTTGTATCTTGGGTGGTACATGTCAACGTGACAAAGCAAATGTGAAAGCGACCTTGACCCTCCAAGCAAGGGCAGATAATCTTATAATTTTTACCATCAACTTTGGCGTTAAGGTCACTTTTTCACAAACTGTATGCACTAAGACCTTTCAAACTTTGCTTATAGTTGTATATTGAGTGGTACATTGCAACGTGACAAAGCAAATGTGGATGTTACCTTCACCATCTAAGCAAAGGGCTGATAACTTTAATTGTTACATTTACATCACTTTTTCATGAACTAGAAGTATGCGCTAGATGTTTTAAACCTAATTAATAGCTTAATCTTTGGAAGAAAACGTATTCTATTTTGACATAGTTGTGTCTTCGGTAGTGCTTTGTTTTGGATGCCTGGATTTCATATATGACCTTGACCTACTTTTTGCAGCTGATGATTTTTAGCTCTACTGGCCAAAGGCCTTCATTTTTCATCCGATCTTTACCAATCTTTACCAGATTGTTAATATCAATGAAAGCTCGCACAAAAGAAATATAAAAAGATCGGAGAGGGAAAGTAGCATTCAACGAGGACAGTAAACCACAAAACACAGAAACAAACACGCAAACATACAAACAAGAAGGCAAAAGCAATAATAAATGCAAACGACATCACAAACACAAAAGGGTTGACAATAGGGCTACCGCCTTGGAACGGGCAGTGGCAAAGAAGGCCACTGGGGGTTTAAACCGGTTCTAGGGTGCACCTAACCTCACACTTACCCTACTGTCATTCCATTAAAACAGGACAGTGTAAATAAAGAAATCCCCGCCATGATATAATCTCTAACCAACAAGGCAGCATCAATAGGCAATATAAGTAAAACACAAATATGCTCGTGTAAATATAATACAAAAAAACAATAGCCTAGAAAGCCACAATGAAGGTACTCAATGACTTTGCAGAAGCCAGAGCAGCAGTAAGAGAATAAACCATTAAGGGCACGAAGTTCGAAAACCAGCCTGATCGGACCAATAACAGCGGAGTTATGGTCCTTGAATTAGTTAAAAATGCTATATTTTGCCTCGTGATAGGGCTTTCATTTTTCATCTGATCTTTACAAGATGTTTTGCCTTTTTTTTATTATTAGAATATATATATATTTTTTTTTTTAATATATATATATATATACATATTTTTTTTTTTTTTTTTATTTTATTTTTTTAATTTTCTTATTTCATTATTTTTTTTGTTTTAATCTTTTTTTTTAATTTCTTGTCGACGCTACTCCTCCTAAACGCCGTGTTGGATTTCGACGAAATTAGACAGGAAGCATCGGTAAGATGTCTGGTTGTGCATATCGCGCTTTTGTTCCAGTTTGCTGATTTATGACGGAGTTATGGCACTTTGACATTTTTACTTTAAATTTCTTGTCGGCTCTACCCTCCTAAACGGCTTGTTGGATTTCTACAAAATTTGGCAGGAAACCTCAGTATGATGTCTAGTTGTGCAAAGCATGGTATATCAATGCAATTTTGGACAAGTTCGAAAACCAGCTAGATCTAGTTAGTAACGACAGGTTGTGGCCATTGATTTGTTGAAAAATGCTATATTGTATTTTCCTTTGTTAAATCTGTAGTTACTTCTTTTTTTATCTGATCTTTACCATATTTGTTTAGAATGTTAATATAACTCCCAAACCATTTTTGTGAAATTTCATTCATAGAAGAAAGTGGGACAAATTAAAAAATTTGAATCCACGGATTTCTTGTTATTATTATCTGACTCTCACAATATAAGTGGTTATTAGTAATTTCCGACTGTTTTCCGCTATAGACGTCATAGGGGTGAAACAGTTTGACTGTTGCCCTCCTGACAATGAACTGTTTCATGCGCGACCTGAATGCGCAAAGACATGAGCGATCTGAATGCGCGAAGAAGTATCTCGTTGGTATAACACAATTAACATCGACTGAATGATTTCCGTATAATCTTACCCAGCAGTTAAATAATCTATTTATTACAATTTAAATATGTATATTAATTATTATAAGTGAATGGTTTAGCTTTATTCGGCGGATGACGTCGACGTCATCAACACTTTTTTGACGTCATGACTTGTTTTGAGTTAATAATTAATATTTACAGGTCCGTAGCCAGCCCTAAAATACAGTGTAGCTACGGGCCTGTTTTAGCGGTTATAATTATTCATTAAACTTTTATTATTTTGTTTTTCTATAGCTAACTCTGAAATGAATCCCGATTTGCAATAATTGATTATATAGAGAATTAGGTAATACAACAGTTGTTTCATGGATGTTTTTGGAACAGTCAAAACTATTGTCCCTCGGTATCGAGGACGAGCTGGGGAACTGTTGCCCTCGGCTAGCGGCCTCAGGCAACAGTTTCCCAGGTCGTCGACGATACCTTGGGACAATACTTTTGACTGTTCCCAAAACACCCATGAAATAACTGTATACTGTTCACCGGTAAACAATTTTTACTATAACACGATTGTGACGTCACAGAAAGTATAAAAAACAGGTTTGGGTTTTTCCCTTTTCGCGACAATTTGAACACCCTGGAACTCGCCAAAGATTCTGCCAAAGACTAAGACATTTTTTAATTGTTTTTTTCCCCCCATATATTTAAATTTTAATCAAAACATTTTTTGTTCGGTAAAATAAAATAAATATTGCATCCCAGTGACGATGACTGGATATTGTCAACGTTGGGAAAAATAATGTCAACCTCAGCTTCGCCTCGGTCGACATTATTTTTCTCAGGTTGACAATATCCACTGTCACCCTCACATGAATGCAAAAATATTTATATGTATTTTGTTTCTTTTGGTTTTGATACTACAGATTAACAAATATGCAAACGACGACTAGAAACGTCAGGGAATGTTTATGCACACACAACTTTCCAATTGTTCACTTGAATATTTAAACATGCAGAACGAATAACATTTTACGTAGTCTATATCATCTGCGACGCTTGCTTGTTTACAAAGTTATCAGGCGACGAACACGATCAAGACTAATTTCATGTAGGTCAATCCGTGACAACGCAAACAATACACGTACACAAAACATTCATAAACTGAAAAGTTGTGCTAACTTTATTGACACGTATGACAGTAGAGAGTGTAAACTTGCACACATTCTACTTACGATAAATTGTTTCGTCCTAACTGGAGCACTCTAACTGCACAACAGAAAACTAAATGGAGGAACGGCCGCATCAAAACGGAAATGGAATGCTATGACGTCAGGCTCTTCCATCAATACATTACTTTCATGAAACGCCTCCCGAGTATTGGCGATCTGAGCAGTGACATCTAAATCACCTTTATGCTCACATAAAAAACACATACATCTATATAAAACTTCCTTGGAATTTTATTAGAACAAAATGTATTTCACATCGATTCAAAAACATATACAGAAAATGGAATTTGCAATTAACTATCTCCATACACGAGGGGTACAGCAAATTCACGCTTCACTGTGCACTATATGCAGTATATGGAATCTCGAATTAGGTCAAACATCATCACAGTATTAGAGCGTTCTAATGGTTCCCATACACAGTAATAGTTATCTGAATTTCTATATTCATGAATAATAACGCTCTATGAAAAGAATATAACACTTATAGATTACGAATTCAATTCTGAACAGGTGATATCGCCTATATGAATCAGTGATATACCCATTCAAAATCTATAAGGCATATCATATATATGAATCACTGATATCACCTATTTCAATGAGTGATATGAAACTGACTGAATGAAATCGCCTATTTGAATGAGTGACAATACTGAATTGAATCAGTGATATCACCTATTTGAATGAGCGACTTCATGTATTAAAAGATCAGTGATATCAGTCATTCAAATAGGTGATGTCAACGGGTCATTTTGCATACATGATATCACTGTGTTGAAATAGTATTCAAGCAGTTGATATCACTTTAGAGCCAGCCAAGATAACGTGAGCATTTCACTTTTGGCAATGTTATACAAACATTGTAATCTCATGGTGTGTCATATTTCAAGACTATCCTCATTTCTGAATAGTTCTTGAGACAAGTGTCCAATAATATATAGTTAAATGTATCCATACTGGGAGCGGAAATTTGTTGCAAAATAGTCTTAAAGGCTGAAGCCTTCAAACTATTCATGAACACAAAGAGAACATTAACATGGAAATAAATACTGAGAACAAACACTATCTGATCTGACATTTATGTCCAGTATGCGTCGATAGCAAACACAACACAAAGTGCCTAAGGAGAGAATATGGAGAATGCATAAATACTAACTTATGTTTGCATGTTTGGTGTATAAATACTAACTTGTGTTTGCATGTTTTGTTTTCTGCTAAGTACTGCTGTCATTTCTTCTTTTTATCTGTCTAACATGTTTACACTTATTAATCTTAACCCACCTAACGGTAGTAAGTCACGCATCTACTGAGACTCCTGCTCGAGCTGCCTCTACTAGCACTTCAGCTGGTCAGTAGAAACCATATGAACATTACTATAATTTACATTATATTGTCTATATGAAAATAATTTGATTGTTTAACCACTTTATTTCTTACCATGTAATTAGTGTATAAAAAAGTAGATTTGAAACGTGCGTTGTTCAGACAGTATGTACCGTAGTAATGTTATATGATGTTAAATAACAAACACTAACAACGGGCCAAGAGGCGGGACCTTATTCAGGGTGAACCGAATCTACCGAAGTGATCGGTTGCTTAAAACCCTAATCCCCAATCATGTTAGTCATTTGTTAGTTTGCCATAATAATGGCATATAACATACAAAACTCAAGCTGTTTATTGAAGCATGTAAATAAAAAAGTGTTTCAGTATCGATTTTTACAAAGTGCCAATCAAATTGATTTTCCCAACATTTTTTTTTTCAATTTAAATAGCCAGCTCTGCCATTTCACAATTTGAAATTATATTTCCAATAAATAATGAAGAGGAAATCGATGTAATTTACCTAGATTTCAGTAGGGCTTTCGACAAAGTTCTACACAAAAGATTAAGTAAGAAATTAAAGGGTTGCGGCTTTGGGGGGAAATTTCTGGATTGGATAATATATTTTGTAACTGATCTGAAACAGAGTTGTAGTGAATGGAAGCAAATCTGGCTGGAAGAATGTTACAAGTGGCGTTCCTGAAGGGAGTGTCCTTGGACCAACTCTTTTTCTAATATACATTAATAACATGCCTGATGTGTTTTCAAAGACTATAAAGCTCTTTGTCAATGATTCAAAATTATACACATGTAGCAAAAACAACGAATCGTTCATAAGTCTGCAGCAGGACATAAACAATTTGTGTGAATGGTCGGAAAAAGGGAAAATGGAACTTAATCTTGAAAAGTGTAAACACATGCACATAGGTAGCCATTTCCTTGACAACGAAATTACTATACATCAGAACAATACAGAGCTGATAATTGAAATTGAATGCACAAAGAAGAGCAACTAAATTATTGCCGGGGATAATTCATCTCAGTTATGGAAATAGGTCATTACACTTAGGACTACCTACCTTGGAATACCGCAGAGAAAGGGCGGATATAGTATAAGTTTATAAAACCTGCACGACATCGATAAAGTAGAAAAAAACAAGCTTTTTGAAAGGGCAATCTATGCAGGAAGCGGGGGTCACTCACTAGAACTATATAAACAAAGGGCAAGGGTAAATGTCAGTAACACCAGGGACTCATATCATATATAAACGGGTCCTGGTAAGATCACCTTTGGAAACAGAGTTGTGGATGCCAGGAATAAACTTCCTAATGAGGTAGTCAACGCGTTTAAGTATTTTAAATAAACATTGGTCGCGACACGCCACAATTTTTTTCCAAGTTTCAATTAAAAAACGGAAGTGAAAAACATAAAAAAGTTCGAGAAAACACAATGAAAAAGTACCTTAGAAGCGAATCACTTACAACGGTATCGGATACATTAAGAATACAGTAAGTAGGAATGTATCTACGAATCTTACCTCCTACCCGTATCTTTCCAAGCATTGCACCATCAACAAGGGCAGTTACAACACTTCCATCATTTTTAGTTATTTTGATAAAGTACCTGCAAATACACATTTGAAAATAATGTCTGTTTTAATTGGCTGTGTTTTAACTATCATTTTTCCTTCTCTCCTTTCACCGCAGAGGGTGCGAATCCCTCTGGGAGCTCGACTTGTGAGAAAGTGTTGATTCTTACGGATGGCCGCAGGTGCACGGTACTGGTGCTACCCAGGAAAAGTGGGTGATCTGCCTCCACCACAAAAAAATCGACCGTCATATATAACCTTACATGTGTTGACAATTACGTAAAACAGCAAACAAGCAAAACATCATTCTTTTATTGATGACAAGTGATAAAATTGTTTATATTATGCAGTGAAAAGCTAATAACAAGAGGCCCAAGAGGGCCTATGGACGCTCTACTGGCTAACATGGCTCTCATAACATCAATGAAGCGAGTGACTGCCATTTACGTTTTTTTTGGAAGTTTCGGGCAAAAAACAGGTTTTGAACTAAATCAAGGGCCATAACTAAACAATCTTTAAAGTTCAGTAAAGATCAGATGAAAATGAAGGCCCTACCGTATTAACGAGGCAAAATATAGCATTTTTAACTAAATCAAGAGCCATAACTCCTCTGTTACTGGTCCGACTGGTCCAACATAGAGCTAAAAAAATAAATATTAATAAAAAAAAAAAATAAAAGAAAAAAAAAATTAAAAAAAAATTAAAAAAAAATAAATTAAAAAAAAAAAAATATATATTAATTTAAAAAAATAATTAAAGAAATAAAAATTTGGTAACGATCGGATGAAAAATGAAGGCCCTCTCGTCTTAAAAAGGCAAATATAGCGTTTTGAACTAAATCAAGGGCCATAACTAAGCTGTTACTGGTCCGATATGTTTGGTTTTCAAACTTGTCCGAGCTTTTATTGATATTAACACTCTGATAAAGTTTGGTAAAGATCGGATGAACAATGAAGCCCCTATCGTCTTAATGAGGCAAACTATAGCATTTTTAACTAAATCAAGGGCCATACCTCCGCTGTTACTGGTCCGATATGGCTAGGTTTCGAACTTGCTCGAGCTTTCATTGATATTAACAATCTGATAAAGTTTGGTAAAGATCGGATGAACAATGAAGCCCCTATCGTCTTAACGAGGCAAAATATAGCATTTTGAACTAAATCAAGGGCCACAACTCCACTGTTACTGGTCCGATATGGTTGGTTTTCGAGCTTTCAATGACATTAACAATCTGATAAAGATGGGATGAGCAATGAAGCCCCTAATGTCTTAAAAAAAAACTAAATCAAGGGCCATAACTCTGCTCTTACTATTCCGATATGGCTGGTTTTCGAATTTGTCGGAGTTTTCATTGATATTAACAATGTGGTAAAGATATTATGAAAAACGAAGGCCCTATCGTCCTTACGAGGCAAAATATAGCAATATAGCATTTTTAACTAAATCAAGGGCCATAACTCCGCTGTTACTTGGCCGATCTGGCTGGTTTTCGAACTCATCCGAGCTTTCACTGATATTAACAACCTGTCAAAGTTTGATAAAGACTGGATGAAAAATGAAGGCCCTATCGTCTTAACGAGACAAAAGTTAACAACGGACGACGGACGGACGACGGACAACGGACAACTCGGCATCCCATAAGCTCTGCTGGCCAGTAGAGCTAAATCTGCTGGCCTTCGGCCAGTAGAGCTAAAAACAGATAAATGAGTTCACACGGCAAACAAAATAAATCAGTCCATATGGACGTAAACCTGCTTTAAATATAATACTACAATCTGACAAGTTTTCAGTATACAGTTTCTAAGTTCTAACATTCGTTTTCAATTTTTTTTATTTTTTTTTTAAATTGTGCGCATATAAAAACACAACAACACACCTTGCCAGACAAAATAGTGTTGTGACGCATTAAACACACTCACCCTGTGTACAGGTATGCACACTTCATAAACATTTCATTAACACTTGCTTAGAACGCGTACTGCCTCTTGATCATAAAATCGAACATGTACCGGGACGAAAGTACCATGCATAATTTATTCAATAATTGTTAGGTAAATAAGAAGATACGAGCAAATATGTACTTCATAAACGTTGAGTTAAATGTAAGGTATAGAAAAACATCGCTCAGTGAAAGTGTCATTTTATATTTACATCGCTATTGCACAAACTGTTTTTTTAACACTTACTTTGTTGACATCGCCATATTGTCCCGAATTGTGCCGAGCTATAGGTGTAGCACACCCACTGCAACACAGGAATTGTCGGCCTGGCACACCCATTGCAACACAGGAAGTGTCGGCATAATGGCGTCAATAAATAATTCTCATTTCTTTTTGAAAAAAAGGCATTTTCGCTAATTTAAAGTGCTATTTTTGGTTTATATCACATTGTTGATCTATTTCTTACATTTTTCAAGCATTGCCATGTTGAAATTGTGAGTTTTTAATTTATTTTGCTGATATTGAAATGAGTGAATGAATACAATATTATGGCATCTCGGTGTTTATGTTTTTAAAGGGAGCATTCATTCATGAGACAAGTTCTTTCTTAGAAGATACATGACCCCCATTTTTCTGTGGATTTTTTGGCAGCATATGTGTCATTTGTGATGAGAATGTAAGTTATTCATTTTTAATTTGGGCCTAGATATGAATGACAGCATGGCATTTAAATTTTAATTCACACACAACTCAATGCAACAATCAATGGGCGTGTTACACCTATAAGGCGGAATCTGTGAATTGTCATTTACTCTCAGATTCTTACTTAACTGGCATATTTCATTTGGAATGATTATTTATCTTCCAAAAAACACTTTACACTCTTTTAAAAACGGTTTTGAATTTTTTTTGCGCTATTTTTCGCCGCGGAAAGCCGTAATTTAGAGTTTCAGATTTTTTAAGTCTTTAAATGATGGCCTGGAGAAACATTTTCCACTAAAACTAGGCTTGTTTGGTATCAACATGTAGATATGTATTTGTCATCATAATTTAGCACTACTATTTTTAAAATCCTACTTTTATAGGTATGACACCACAAAATCCTTCCCCTTACCCCCTAAAATTGGGTTTACTGAGATAATGTCAGAGAGAACTGTTGGCAGAGTATGCTGCCCAATCATTAAAACTTGGCTTTTAATCACAAAGCTAGTACCAGACTTGCATTTAGGAGCATTTGGGATGCCTGTATATTCATGTAGTGTTACCAAATTAAGGTATGATGCCACCAAAAGTGAAAAATTGCCTTGAAAATTGGATGCTGGCATGAAAATCAGCACATTTTGCATTCAAAGAGCAGTTTTGGTAGCTAAACCTCTTGATTACTTCATGTTTATTGACTATATGAAGCATTTAATCCATTAAATCAATTATATGTATGCCCAATGTCATTTTATAAAAAAGTTATCATGGTAGGTTAAAACTGAAAAAAAGTACGCTGATTTTTATCGCTGTCGACCGCTGTTCTATTTTGAAACGCGTAAATCTTGATCGATTCTTAGTCGATTCGCGAAAACTTTTCTTTCTCTAATGAGTTATAGTCTAGGCTTTGTCAGAATAGCTGCTTTGAAAATTCACTCATAGTTAAGTATTCTTATAGGTATAGCATACCCATTGCAACACAGGAAGTGTCGGCCTGGGGTAGTCGCATAATGGCGTCAATAAATAATTCTCATTCTTTTTGTAAAAAAAGGCTTTTTCACTAATTTAAAGTGCTATTTTTGGTTTATATCACATTGTTGATCTATTTGTTACATTTTTCAAGCATTGCCATGTTGAAATTGTGAGTTTTTAATTTATTTTTCTTATATTGAAATGAGTGTATGAATACATTATTATGGCATCTCAGTGTTTATGTTTTTAAAGGGAGCATTCATTCATGAGACAAGTTCTTTCTTAAAAGATACATGACCCCCATTTTTCTGTGGATTTTTTGGCAACATATGTGTCATTTGTGATGAGAATGTAAGTTATTCATTTTTAATTTGGGCCTAGATATGAATGACAACATGGCATTTAAATTTTAATTCACACACAACTCAATGCAACAATCAATGGGCATGTTACACCTATAGCCCTGTTTCGCAAACAATGGTTGAGTTATTTCCCATTACGAACTCTTCAGCGGAAAAAGAGAAAAAATATATCGACTTATACTTCCGGTGAGTAAACAAGGAAGTAAAATGGAAAACGCAATTTCGCTATCGAACGTTCCAAAATCGACAGCAAAGAAGAGACATTATTGCTGTGTGTGCTCCAATTATGCTGGAAAGGTTGTAGAAGGACGTAAAATTCGATTGCACCGATTTCCAGCAAGCCGGACATTAAGGCGTGCGTGGCTTCGGCGTATAAAGTTGTGTAGCCTAATAAATTGGCTCCTATGCAGTTTTTTTTTATTATTCTGACGTTCTATGTAACTGCATATAAATTGGCTCCTATGCAGTTTTTTTTTATTATTCTGACGTTCTATGTAACTGCATATACGCCTAATTTCCTTTGCAAAAAACCCGACTGGAAAAACCGCTCGAACACCCATGTGACTTTCGAACGAAATTGAGCAGCTTTTCAGACTCCTGTGCGTAAACCATGACGATAATCTAACAAAATAATAAGTTATTTACCATTTACCTTGGGTTTTATATTTTTCGGAAGCATATTTTACATAATATATCGGTTTTTCGTAGATCGCAATACATGTGTATTGACAATATATTGACAAGTGCGCGTCTCTCCCAACGTTGCATAAGTACACAAACCTCGGATATTTTCCACTGTGGACAACGTGTCACGAAACTGCGTTGTGTATAATGTACCTAGTATAAAGTTTTCAAGTATTAGGTTAACAAAATGTTATGGGCGAAGGGTGCTGGGATATTTATTATATATTACCCCTTCAGACATTCTCCTAAAAGAAAATTTAAAAATCTCGCTTGTTTTATAGCCTGATCTGGGGGGAAAAGCACCTAACCATAGACCTACTGTATGTTGAGCTTGTTTATTTTGTTTTGTTATGTTCATTTCATGTAGTGTGTAGGGGGTGGGGTGAGTTTACGGGTGGATTCAGGGGGCGACCCACTAACAAATCTGTAAAAGATGGAATTTATGTTAAACAAGAGCTGTAGGAGAACAGCGCAGCTCGACAATTCAGAGAATAATAAATGATATAGCCAGTATATACCATCAGAAAACAAGGCTAAAACAAGTGGGGGTGGGGGGTGTAGAAACTCGGGCCGATATAAAAGTATTGTTAGAATGTCATAGAATCTCATACAAAGTATAGTAAAATTTGGGCCAGGGTGTGACTATTTATTTTTATCAGTTTTAATCCAAAGTTGCGGTCATTTTAGAAAAAATTGTGGTCGAAAGGCAACTCGGGGACGGAGGGGATATCTGGCGATTTTTTATTGTGGCCTCATTTCAGGTTGTTTTTTTATTGATATTTCATCTGTGTATCTGAATTTAATCTAAATTGCTTTATATGTAAATGATTGCGTTCAAATTAAAAAAAAATCCAATAATCCGATAAAATGAAAACAATTTCGCTCCCCCTTGATATCTATTATAGTTGATATCTATTATAATTGATATCTATTATAGTTGTATATTTGATAAAACAAAACAACACAGACATATGTAAAAAAAAAAAAAAAAACATTCGGGTGATGGTGGTGGGATGGTTGGGGGGCGAAACATATTGATAAACTGATAAAACAAAACAACAAAGATATATGCAAAAACAAACAAAAAACAAGAGGTCAATGACCTTGAAGCTCTACTGATTGATTTTGATTTCAAGAAGTAGTCGCTACAGACTTGTTTTTTGAAAATCTATTTTTAACCGTGGCGGCCGTCTTGAATTTTTGGCCGACCTGAAATTTTGCTAGGATCAATTAGACATTAAGAGCAACTTTCCTGTGATGTTTCATGAAAATCCGTCAAGTAGTTTCAGAGGAGTAGTCGCTACAAGTTTTCATTATATAACTCTATTTAAACAAAGATGGCCTCTGGCAGGCATGTTTAACATCAAATCAAAACGATTTTCGACAAGGACCAACATCATGTCATACTGATCATTTTAGAAAAAGTCCCATATCAATATCTCCTATAGTTTTGAAGAAGTAGTCGCTACAAACTTATTTATTTTAAATCTATTTTTAGCTGTGGCGGCCATCATGAATTTTCGGCCGACCTGAAATTTTTCTAGGATCAACTATACATCAAGAGCAACATTCCTGTGAAGTTTCATGAACATCCGTCAAGCAGTTTCAGAGGAGTAGTCGCTACAAGATTTTACTATATAACTCTATGTAACCAAAGATGGCCACTGGCAGCCATGTTTAACGTCGAATCAAAATAATTGTCCACAAGGATCAACATCAAGTCATGCTGATCATTTTAGAAAAAGTCCCATATCAATATCACTTATAGTTTTCAAGAAGTAGTCGCTACTTTTTTCTGTCTCATTCAATAGTGTCTGGATAAAGTGAAAATAAAAAAATAAAAAAACAGCATAAAAAACGTTGAAAACTGATGGTTATAATCCCGACGTCGGGATAAAGTGAAAATAAAACAACAGCATAAAAACGTTGAAAATTGATGGTTATAATCCAGACGTTAAATATTATTGAACTAGTATGTCTACAGTGAAAATGATCGCCTTTGTTCTTACCACTTTCGTAATGGAGAAAAGGCGGGAAAGAATGAAGTTCCATCTGTGGCTATGAAACAATTTCAAAATTAGACTTAATAGATGTAATTTTGTATAAAAAATGTGGATGGGGTATTTTATTATAGCAAAAATATTGCTTCTCCATTTTTCCCTACATATTCTGATATGTGTTGTACTTCTCTTTTGACAATTTATGTCACTAACTTACTTTTGTTGGCAGGGATGGAAACTAACGGTTGCCCGTTCGCCTGGGACGACTAAATTTCAAGCTGGGCGAGAAGATTTCATAAGTCGATAGTCAAGGCCCAAATCCAGGTGAAAAAAGAAAGTACAATCAAGAGTACGATAAATCTAAATGTAAACGTGAATTTCAGTCGGGATGGACAGAGAACATGCCTTGGTTACAAAATATGGCGAGCGGTATGCAATGTCAATATTGCATTGCGCAAGGACTTCAAAATTCGTTTGTTTCGGGGTGTACCTCCATGAAAATTGACAGCATAATGAACACGAAACACGAATACTCGGATAGATGCAGGGCGGCTGAGTATTGAACTAGCGCAAAATCCAAACCTAAGTATGACTCTACAGCTGCCAAAACACTTCAAAAATTTGAATGCAGAGTCTTCAGAAACTTAGCACTCTTTGAATTGTCTAACGAGGTGACTTTTCGATTTTACTGAAGTTATTCTGCTAGCTCGCTGAGGATGTCGAACGGATTTCGGCTGCCATATCTCATCTGTTCCTTAGGCTAGTATTTGGTTTGGGCGTTGAGTTAGGTGTTTAGGTGCGGTAGGATTAGGGATCCCTGTTGTGAGCTTGTTAGGACTCCGCTGTCGGGGACCTGTCGAGTCACGTGACTGAAAGGTGCCATTTATTGGGGCAAGGGGTCTATAGGGCGGGGTGAGGGGAGCATCATCTATATGTTGTTGCCATTCTTCAGGCGTTAGCCGGATGGCGGCTAGTTCAAGTATAGACATTTCTCTCGGTGGCCTCCAAGGATCAGAATTTCTTAACTCAATGAGTGGAGTTTTGGGCAGTTGTTTTACCTATTTGTGGTAAGACCTCAACACTCCTCTGCTGTGCATTGTATATATATTCATGGACAATGATGGAAATATATTGTAAATAGTAATAATATCTCAATTATCCTATATAGACTGAAATATTTCGTTGTTTGAGATTGTGTAGTGTGTTTATGTTGTGGGACGATTGAAATTCGTCAATTGAAAACGTATACATTAATATTGTTTTCGGCAATTAATATTGTTTGCATCCACAATAATCCCAAATATTATTATTCCACAACATCTTGTGAAATAATAACAATTATAGAACGGACGACATTGCAATGAAATGTACAATTGTGCGTATTTTTTAAAAAGGTAGGAAACACTTTACTGGTGTCAGAAGTGGGATGAATCTGCGCCTGGGAGGATAATTCGAGTAGGAATTCGTCGTCCTGGCGGCGCCCCATGCACCGAAGGTGGGTGGGGTGCGTGGGATTGAAAATCTCGCCGGGACGACAGTTTTCGGCGAAATCTTCGGCGGCATTCGGTCGCACCTACATTTAAACCAAGTGTTTCTGCCTGTTGTTTTCGTTTTTTTTCCCGGTATGGTTAAATAAGCTATTTTGCAGTGGGGTGCCAAGGCGACATTGCTCATGCGCAAATGTTCCGATGTAAACATTGATCCAGGAAAGGATTCCGTTGTTGATCTTGTGGGCAATGTACCTTGGCTGGTGATTTATTTATGTTTACAGTTAGTGTTATTTACTTTGATTAGTTTAAATTGATAAAATTATGGAGTGCAGACGTGACGGCGTTCAGGCGCGAATCTTTGTCAATTATGCATCCCCGATCTGCTGCACATTCCAGGGATGGGTTCAAAGTGGCCATTATGGCAGTACGGAGGGCACATGGAAACCTCACCCTGGGAGTGTGGGAGGCACTCACAGATAATTTGGGGCTAGGGGTGCAGCACATGTTAGATTTCACACCAAAGCCATGCATGCCCCCAGCAGTATTAACAGAATGTCATACATGTCTGGGTGGGGTCTATCACCAGAAAATAAAGAGGGGGGAGGATGTAGTCAGTGCATTTGGGAACACAGGGACAGGTGGCTCCCATGGGTGGACACCACACATGGAGAGCTCGTCCCAGTGGCGGTTGTCACCATGTGCAGATGCCCCAATGTGCACTCAACTCCAGAGCCCTCCCTCAGATATTCCGCCTTTGAATCGGATATTAAGCCTTCAATGTTTGGGGCTATGGGGCAAATAGGGACCCTCAGTCTCATGGATTTGGAGCAAATAAAAGATATGCTTAAGGTGATGGGCGACCTTGTGGGTTTGAAGGTAGAAGTGGGGCACCCGGCCCAATCAGCTGCCAATGTGGAGAGGGTTGTGGCAACGGTCGAGTCCAGTCCGGTAGTAGCAACAGGGGTTGCCATCACTAAAAGCATGTCCACAAAAAGTGCAGGAGCGGTCCCAAAGGCTTCTAAAAAGGCGAGACACATGCGTATGTCTCTCTCCCGTCCTCCCCATCATCAGGTGGGGACGGTGACGATGAAAGCTCCGAAGATGAGAAAGCTAGGGGTAAGAAGAGTGGTAGAGCAGCACGTTTTCCATCGCGGGGTGGTAGGACGAGACGTTCACCATCACGAAGTGGCAAGAAGCGTCGCTCCCCATGGCGAAGTGGCAAGAAGAGTTGCTCCCCATCGCGAAGCGACTCGAGCACGGACGATAGTGTGTCTGAGGTTGACCGGAAGCACCTTGTATACAAGCGGGGAATGTCTTCTGTTTATAAACATGGCGGATCTAGGGAATGGGACCCCATCAAGTCCCTACCCAAGGCCCTCATGTATGATGGAAAGACACAATGGCTGGTGTTCAAACAGCGTTTCACCAGTTATGCTAGCATGAAGGGGTGGTCCAAAGCCCAATGCCTAGATTGTCTGTGTTGGTCTTTGACGGGCAAGGCTGCAGAGTATTGTGCTCTTATTAGGGAACGGAATGTAGGCAGATCTATGTCGTACCGGCAAGTGCTAGCACAGCTAGAAAGCAGGTTCGGTTCCAAAGAACTTCCGGCTAATGCACAAGCCAGATTACAACGGGCTGTGCAGGACCCAGACGAGTCATTGGAAGACTGGGCTGACAGGGTGTTAACATTGGCAAACAACGCATTTGTGGGTCTGCCAATTACTTACTCGACCCAACAGGCGGTGGTACGGTTCTGTCAGGGACTGGCAGACCGTGAAGCTGGCCATAGTGTCGGGCTCGAACAGCCGGCCCGCATTGAAACCGCTATAGACAGAGTGAGATGGCACCAACACATGACTCAGGCTGTGTATGGGAAGGCCCGTCAAGAACCCAAGCGGGAGCTGGAGTATGATATGGATGACCCTGCTGTTGTTTTGGCGGCCCAGGAGCACAAACCCCGGGAGGCCAGTAGGGTAGATGACGTTCTCGCTAAATTAGAACAAAAGTTCGAAACTTTGTCGATGAAGTTTGACTCGCTTAGTGGGGACCAGCAGGCAGACAAGGGACAATGGACCTCACCCCAGTGGCAACCTGAAAGCCCACCCCCATATCAGAGGCAATCACCGAGATTGGCATGTTTTGGGTGCGGGGAGGCTGGGCATTTCATGCGGGAGTGTCCACACAGGGAGCATGTTGAGAAACGGGACAGGGTCAAGGGCGTGGGCCGAACCTCGATCCGGGGACGAATAGGTCAGACAAGGGAGACATTGACCAGTAGAGAGGCAGTGTCATTAGGGGCGAAGCCATTAAATTGTGACCAAGTAGAGAGTCAAAAGAGTGCTCGCCGGTCCACAGAATTGCCGGGAATGCCTGAATTAAATGGTTTAGTGGGGGTCCGGCAGGTGCAGAGCTGCCGGGATGAAATTGTGTTGGTTGACCCATTAGTAGAGGGTCAAGGGGCTCAGACGGGGAGCCAGTTAGTGGTAGTAAGCAGCGTGCAGCCAGAGACGAGGCTGGTGCTAGGGGTTGTGTCATCACCAAATCAGGGTAAAATAAGTTTTCACGAGAGGGCGGAGAACGAGGGAGTAGAAATACCTGAACATATGGGCAGGGTAGATCCAGGGGATCTGGGGTTGATCGCATCTCCATCCGTTGCAAGTGATTTCCAGGCGGGGAAGGCGCTAACTAGTCGTGGGGCCGAGCCTATTAAGGCACGACCACTGAATTATGATCATGTGGGGGAGCGGGAGGCAGGTTGCCACACTGCTCCACCACTCGTAGCGCCGGAAGTAAGTGAGCGGGAGGCAGGTTGCCACACTGCTCCACCACTTGTAGCGCCGGAAGTAAAGGCAGCTGTACTGGGACAGCAAATACACAGCCGCAGGGCTGATATGAGTAAGGGAGTGGCAGATTGGTTTGCACAAAATCCAGTTGCGGAGTCTGTCAGAGCTAAACCAGCGGTGTTGGGCGACCCAGTAGTAGGGGGTCGAGGGGCTCCCGTGGGGAACCAGCCCACTAAAGTCAGAGGCGTGCAGCCGGAAGAGGGGTTGGCGCTCGTAGGTGTGTCACCACCAATTCAGGATAGTTTATGTTTTCCCGAGAGGGCGGGGAATGAGGGAAGTGGAATACCCAAAGGGGATGGCGAGGGTGCCCCAGCGAATCTGGGGCGGACCACCAGTATTTCATCTCGATCCGCGGCAAGGGATTTACCGGCGGGAACCCAGGGGACCAGCAGTCCAGTGGTGCCGGAAGTAGGTTGCCAGGGTGCGGATGCGGAGGAGGAGGTGAAGGTGTGCCAGTTGGGTTCTACATCCCAGTCAATTGTTGAGATCCAGGTAGACGGACATAAAGTGGATGCGGTGGTGGACACAGGGGCGGAGGTTACCATTATGGCGGATAGGCTTTATTGGTCTATGGAGGTATCTCTCAAATTTATTAAGGATGTTAAACTCCTGACACCGGGTCAGGAGTTGTCAATGCACGGGTTTTTAATAGGTCCGGTAACTTTAAAGATGGGCGAGAAGCTGTATAAGGAGACTGTGTATCTAGCTCCTATCGCGGAAGATATGTTACTGGGCTGCGATACGTTATTTCACCTGGGAGCAACCAATATTAATGTGGGTGAGGGTGCATTGATAATTGATGGTCAAGTCCTGGGACTGAGTACTGGCCAGGGGGCTATTGGCCTGGCAGTATCGGTACTACCTTCTAGGACGACCGTATGTGGTCAGAATGGACCAGACGAGTTTGACTTGGTTGTTGAGGTTAGTGAACCCGAGGGGCAGTGTGTGGCAAGAAACGCGGGACTGCGGATGCAATGTCTTGGCTACCAATGGTACCGGGATATTGCAACGCGTTTAAATGCCGGAGTTGAGCCAGGGGAACTGCCATGTGGGGGTTGTGATTACTGCGCCAGGGCGGATAGGAACCGGGGGTGTTTCATCCGAGATGTGGATGAAGCGGTTTCGTTGGCGGCGTCAGGAGCGCAGGGAGTTGCGGGGGTGCACCAAGGGGTCGCGGGCGACCACCAAGGTGGGAATGTCAACTACTGTGCGGGGACGGGATGTCAGCGAAAAGGTTCCTGGGATGCGGAATTGATCACTCCGCGGGATCCGCAAGAGGTGCAAGGGAGCGAGGCTTTTGAACAAAGCAGCTGTAACCGCCAAGTGATAGTCAAACTGGAAGGGTCGAGCGGACCTAGAGGGATGGTAGTAGAACCGGAGGTAGAGGTTCGAGGCAAATGGGGTGAACCGGATCCAGGGTATATGGTTTACGGGCCGGATAAGGGGCAGATGAGGAAGACCCCTGGAGGCTCTGGGATGAGCAGGACCGATGGGCAAACGGGGACGAACCGTGGGTACCCTGGGATCCGGGAGGGGGCCAGTCACCAAGAGGTCGGGTGGCCTGTCCTAAAGTGACGGCCTGGTATTTTGTGAGCGGGTGCTCCGTCCAGGCGTCACCAGGATGCTAAACTGTGCAAGAGGGAAGTGGAGACGGCCACCTACCCCCTGCTCGTCTTGTCTAGGGAATCAAGGGCAGGTACTGCCTTGTCCAGGGGACAGAGAGCAAGAGGAAGCCCTGTTGGGGCAGGTACGTTTGGCCCGCCAATTGGGTAACTCCCGTTGGCTGTTGACCATGGCGCGGGAGTCGGATCAACTTCAAGTCGCGGAGGCTAGTTGGATCCGGGTCAAAGCAGGAAAAGTGGGGATAGTTCAGGGCCCAGCCGGGACATGCGCCTGTTCCCCGGGTAGTTAGCGACGCTGCAATGGGGCGGAGTAGAACTCCACCTGTAGAGCAAAGTTTTGTGGGCGGCTCAGGACCCAGCCGGGACTCTGTCCTGTCGCAGGAGTCTGGCCCCTTTCGGGCAGTTGACGAGGAACCCAGTCTAGTGGAGTCTCGCGGGGCGAAGGAGGTCCCCGGAAGTTTAGAGCTGCTAATGGAAGGGTATTTGTCGTCGGGAGAGGAATGGGATGAGGCCGCACTGTTGGCTTTTGACCCTGACACCACCATCCCTGAGATAGCTGGCCTAAGGGACCTGGCCCAGCTGTCCGTGGATGAGGCCGGTGCGGGGTGACCCGGCATCCGTTGACAAGCAGGAAGTCCGAGTAGGGACGAGTCGTAACTACACAGGGTCTAGCCCGCCTAAAGGACAGGGCCGGAAAAGGCGAGGGGTTAGGAAGCCGAGGGCTCGCCCAAGGAAACGACGAAGGAGGCAGCGGAGGACATCCGGGAGTACTCCGGCCAATGAAGGTAGCCTGCCGAGCCGGGTAGAGCGAAGCTACTCTCCGGCCGGGCATCTAACGGGGTTGGTGTTGCGGCCTGCTGGTTCGGAGCGGGGAAATCAGTGCTCACACAGGCAGAGTGGGGATCGGAGGCTGAGGAGGCCGGATGAGTATGACTGGAGGCTGAGGGGTCCGGATGAACTTGATTGGAGGTCGGGTGCCGGGGACGGGAACCGTCCGAAGGCCCGGCACCGTCCTCAAGGGCGGAAGGGAAAAGCAGGGAAGGACCACTGGGACATCCGGGGGTCCAGGCGCCTGTTCCCGTTCCCCATGGGGAAGGGGACTACAGCAGCCCTGGCGACCTCAGGGTCAGGTTGACCCAAGGGGAAACCGAAGTGAGTAGGCTGGTAGAGGCTTGTGACTCCGGGAAGTGTGTAGGGGACGCCCATGGCTCCCCACCTGGGAATCTGCTGGCTGTGATCCTGCAGGTGGGTGTGCGGGGCAAGGAGTTGGATTCCTGACAGATAGCGGGGGTGTTGTTATAGAGTTGCTACCCAGTAGGGCGATTCCGCACCCCCACCGAATAGTGAATAAGGGGAGGCATGGTTAGAGGCGTTGCCTCCCTACCTTCATACTAAAGAAGAAGTGTTAGATTAATTTGTAAGGTTAAGGATGGTTAACCGGGGTTAATATATAGTGTTAGGGACCATTATCAAATAAAGCTCATAAACCAGTTACGGTTTGGTCATAGGGTTCTGACTTCATGGGAAATAGTGCGGGTAGGGATTAAGGTTTGGTCAACAGGGGCTATTAGGATTAATCTTAAAGTTTGGTCACCAGGGTCATCTGTAGAGGGGAATCATTGACGGTATGTTATTATTATTTTATATAGGGATGTTATTTTTATTATTAATAGCGCCTCAGCTGCCGCGCAGGGCAAAGAGTCACTTACGGGCAATGTTGGGGGAGGCTCCCCATTGGTCATAGCTTTGGTGGAAGGTTTACCGTATGTGGTAGTATCCAAGTCCAGGGGAGGCCCATAACAGTTAGGGCTAAACGCCCGAAAAGGGAAGTTAGCGCTCACCGGTGACACTCTGGGTTCAGGAGTGGAGTGAGGGGTCCCCCCAGACAGAAGGACCATTATTATAAAGTGGGGGGGAGTGTAGTGACTGTCGATGTGGGGCCTATATGACCTTGCGGTCGGGTTCCTGGACTTGTGGGGAACCAGCTGATTCCCGCCTAATGACACCACGTGACCGCCCGCAGAGACATGTGAGCGCGCTCTGCGAGTAGGAAGCCATACTGACGAGACGCTGACTAACGACAAGACAGATAAATAGTGGTTTAACTTATATCCTGACAAGATCCCGGGGGAGCTGGCAACAGACAGGTAGGAAACACTTTAAACGCCTCGACTTTCGCTAATTCGCAGCGCCAAATGATGTACAAGTGAATACCCGCGCTATAGACCAACGCACAATAATGTCTAGGTAACGGTCTACTTACCTAGAATGCTCCCATCTCCTCTGTGATGTGCAGGGACGATCAGACGTGTTGTTGTTGGTTCGGTGGTTGAGGTTGAAGAGAGAGAGAGTAATTGTTTTGATTTGTCGGAGCTCACCCGGATTGGAGTCACGTGGCTTATTACTGGCCGACTATTGGCTGACCCTTGCCTAGACGAAGGTCAATCCCCTGACGTCACCAGAGTGAGGCCTCCGACAGGGACGCAGGTACAACAATATGTTCAGGAAATGTATGGCATTAGTCATTAACAACAGGCCATTAACTGATTTCACATGGATGTGTAATTTAGATTAAATTTGTTAAAATCATGTATGGCATTAGTCATTAACAACAGGCCATTAACTGATTTCACATGGATGTCTAATTTAGATTAAATTTGTTAAAATCATGTTTGTTAATGTGTTTGTTAGTGTGTCGAAAAGAAAAATACAGAAAATCTGGGCTCATATATTTTCAGCTGGAAGTTAGTTTCTATCCCTGGTTGGGACATTATTTTGATTTAAAAAATGTGTTGTTAATTCCTTTTCAGGTTAGAGATGAAGATAATGAAGCTGCCACTTTACAACCAGAGACAAGTGCATCACCAGACTTGACCACTGGCCAGAATATTTCAGAAGAAGAACATGTTTGTGACCCAGGTCCATCATTCAAACACACAGGACATTCTTCATTTCATACATCAGTCTTCCTTCATGACTATTGTAAACATGTCACACCAGAATACGTTTCTGATGTGTTGAACAAATGTGATCAAACAGATATTAGGTCTCCGTTGATGTAGGTACACAGACTGACTTTGTGTATATTTTTAAAGAAAACCCTGTGTCGGATACACCATCTATAAAAACATGTAATGTCAAACTCCAAACATCGAAACCAGATCTGACTATTGAAGCTATCAGTGATTCTGCATGTTCTGACGAGAAAGTTATGTTTTATACGGGAATACCAAATAGTGGCACGTTTTATTCCTTGTTTGATGAGAATGCCGAGGGAAACCGTGGTAGGCGGCGTACACTTAGGTTAATAGACAAAAATATTATGGTAATGATTCGACTTCGTCTGGGATTACTTCTAGAAGATCTTGCCGGGCGCTTTAAAATATCTAAATCAACGTGCAGCAAAATTGTTTCAAGGTGGATCGACTATTTAGATGTGAAACTTAACTTCCTGCTTCATTGGCCGGAAAGAGAGGTCAACAAATTAACCATGCCAAAACAGTTTAAAATAAAATATCCAAATTGCCGTGTAATTATTGACTGCACAGAAGTATACACAGAAACACCACAATCTCTGTCAAATCGCTCTTTAATGTATTCTTCATACAAGTCCCACATGCCATACAAGGCCCTAATTGGAATTAATCCGCGTGGTGTAATAACATTCGTGTCTGATCTTTGGGCCGGAAGTATATGTGATAAACAGTTAACCAAAAAAGTGGAATTCTTGATCTCTGTGAAAAAGGGGATGCCATCATGGCTGATAAGGGATTTCTTATAAAAGACTTAACAACCCCTAGAGGAACTGAAGTGATTATCCCCCCTTTTAAAACTAACTATAGGCGTTTAACTAAGCGCGAGGTTGAAGAAACTCGCAGAATTGCAAATTTAAGAATACACATTGAACGAGCCATAGAACGCGTGAAAAACTTCAGAATTTTGCAGGGAAACATACCAATTACACTTGCTGGACAGGCATCGAAAATTTGGAAATTGTGCAGTAAATTTTCCAACTGTCAGCCACCTCTAAAGACTGATAGGTAACAATGCAGCAATCCAGTTTGGTAGCACTCTATTACATGAATAAAATATCAGTTCAATTTTGCTTGGGCATCATTGCTGTTGTGTATCAAAAGACCAGTATTTAATAAGGATGTACACTTTCATTCTCATCTCATTTTCCTTTGAGGTGGCTGTCCCAATTAAATGACATTATATGTGTTGAAAGGGACTTCATTTCATTTCTTAGTTTTTCAAAAATCATACTGAAAAGAAACCGGAAAATTGTTGTATACTTCAAATATTTTTAAACGATATATTTCATGCTGTCCAGAAAAAGTATTACATTCAGTACATTTTTTTTTACTTGTAATTTTAAATTAGGCAGCACTTTCCCCCCGATTTACATGTGTGAAGAAAGCACTTCTTCGGTTTCTTTTCATCACCCTGGAATTTTCAAATAAATGCATGAACGATCATAATTATAAACATGAAGCCAGAATCTGAAATTATAGTCGGGGATGGAAACTAACTTTTAAAGCTTGGTTGCCCAAACGAACGCGCAACCATCTTCTGGAATTTGGTTTCCCAGCTGAAAATGTATGAGCCCAGATTTTATGTATTTTTCTTTTCGACACACTAACAAACACATTAACAAACATGATTTTAACAAATTTACTTTATTTAGGCCAAACAAAAAAATAGGTGTGTTTCCTATTGCATGCTCCAGGGTCGGTAGGTAGGCATATTTATATTCTATAGTTCAATACAGTCTGATCATGGCCATTACAGTTACTCTGGCATGGTGTATATTTCACCCTTTTCCTGTGAAAAATGTCCCGCTTAAAAAAAATATATATATATATTAGAAAATGTTAAACTACAATACAGGAAAACAGCATACTTTTTGCAATTCCCCTTCCTGAAGGCCCAGGCCCCAGTCACCTAAAAGCTGACTAGTGCCCTTAAAGATTCCCCCGTGAAAGTGTTATTTGTATAACATCAAATACCGTAACGTTCGCTCTCCGTGAAGTTAGAACGGGAGCCGCATTTTAGAATGTCCCAAAACGGAAATGCGTCAATTTCCCAATATCCGGTTGACTTAAATTGCATTTTATCGTTGAATAAAGAGAGTTGCGACTATTTACTGCATTTAATCGCTTAATAAACTATGTAAGAAATATTTTCTTTGTTGTTGTTTTCTACTGAAATGTTATTCGTCCCGCATTGACAAATAATGCCGAGGAAATCGACTTTAGCTTGTCGAAAAAGCTAGTCGCCCTGGCGGACTACCGACTTATGAAATCTACTCGCCCAGCTTGAAATTTAGTCGTCCCGGGCGAACGGGCAACTGTTAGTTTCCATCCCTGTGATACTTTTTATTCCACACCTGTCACCAGAAATATACAGAACTATAATATTTAACAATAATTATATTCATTACTGGGACACACAGCAATCTTTATTTTTTAAAAACTAACGGCGTCCCGTTAGTGTTTCTCTTCACTTGCATTTGTTCAATCATTAAAAGTTATTGTTAGAATAGTTCAAAGCAAATTATTTTTACATATTATTAACCTTTTATAATAGTGCATCAATAATATAATTAAAAATTTGGTGAAATAGTGAAGATTTTTTTTTTTATTTAATCATATGCAAGCAGTTTTAAAGTCAAAATGACGCAGGACAACTAAATTGAGGAGCAAATTTTAAAGTTTGAATAAAACTCAAAATTGCCATGTGTCCCTTTAATACAATAAATGCCATATTTAAAGCACAAAATTGCATATACAAACTGTTGAGCAGATCCATATATGTTGGTGTAATAACATTTCACCAGACATCAACATTATCATTTAAATAATTCCAACTCGATACATTTCACTGTTTTTCTTTAGTAAAATCGCACCATGTGATCATCTTTTACATATCGATAAAGTGCAAATTGATAATCGGAACACTCAAACATGTATGACATTGTTTTTCACGGAGAACGGTATTTCAATACGACTAGTTTGGAGATTTTGAATATATATCTACAAATTTTCGACATGTTTTTGTGAATTGTTGGAATTATTAGGATTAAATTAATTTTTCATTGTCTTTATGATGATTTGTAAAGAATGTGAAATCATTCACAAATGGAAAACAAAGTCATTCAATTTGTTTGTGATTTGACATTCTTTATACATGCATAAAGGCCAAAAAAATAAATGTTTTTTAATCCTATAATAAATTTTGAATGATATATTGTATAGTGCAGTCATTAGATCTTACTCAAACCAAATTTTATTTTTCATAAAATTATGACATTTGTCTGTAATAAGACCTAACTGACAGTTTCTTTGTTTTCCTGGTTATGTATTGAATTATGTGGCAGCTGGCATATGAACTTGCATAATTTTTAAATATTTAAATTAATAATAGTGCGATTCAGTATAATTTCAGTCCACGTTTAACACGCTCCGAAAACAGTTCAGGAATAATTGCTTTCAAGTAAAACGAGTTTAATTTCTGTACACAGTTTTCCCAGAATTCAATGTCAAATTGAATTCTTTCCACTGAAAATCCCTTCAGTGTCCACACAAAGAAATCTGAGTACTTCCGCCGACATATCGCCATTTGTCCCTGAATTTGAAAATGATAGACATGTCTCCTCTTTAGTTTTTGTTTTCCGTCTTCAATAGTGCATGAAAATAGGGAGTCATTGCTGGCCTCCAATGGGGACTTGAATCTCCATGTAAATGGACATTTGATCTTGATCAAACCCTCACCACGACACTTACATGATATTAGCTCCAAGATGCGGATACTTTGCATTTACACACAACCCTCTTCCGTTACATTTGAAATGTTCATGTTTTTTCTTTTGAAAGTTCTCATACGTTCTGAGCGCTGCACGCTTGTGTGACCGTCCCAAACGAACACTTGGGCCATCATACTCCTTGTCATCGTATTTCATGAGAGTTTTTACCAAACACTCTGGTGGTGTATCCTCTTTACGTTTGTAAATAGTTCCAAAATTTGATGCTGTTAGACGGCCTACTCTAGCTCCTCTTTACGTTTGTAAATAGTTCCAAAATTTGATGCTGTTAGACGGCCTACTCTAGCTATGTGCCAGTCACTGTTGTTTGACTGGCCTCGCGATTCTTTTTCTATTGTTTCACAATCAAAAGTATTTACTTTCAAGCTACTAAAATAACTGGTAAAATTAGATACACACGTTTCATCACTCAAATCTACATTGTCTATGTACACATAGTCTACATTATGTAATTTGAGGATTTCTTCTTTCTGTGTTTCTTACTGGGGCGTTGGCAAAGAAAATGTGTTCGCATTTAGCCATGCAGCATGTTTGTTAACAGCAATAAGATTTTCACTGAATCTTTTTAAATCTACAGCTTTGAAATCTCTTTTCGGCATACTTTTTTGTTTAACTGGTTCACGTGGGGTGTCATTAAATTTGTGTTTTCTGAATGCTAAATCCTGCGATTTTTTTTGGACTCGGTTTCCTTTCTTGCGATGGTTTTATCCACCAACATTCTGTGGACGTTGAAGAATTCAATCCATTTCTTTTCTTCTCAGATAAGTCTTCTACCAGTCCATAGAGCATCCCAGCTATGTGGCTGCATGATTCACCTTCCCTGAAAGTATATTTATGTAAACATTAAAACAAAAATATGCCAATTTTGTTCTCACAAATGCCTGCTTAGTCATAGCTGACATTCGCTTTAAAATATTTTAATAAAAAACAACTAAATTACTTAGGTGTGAAACAAATGCTACAATGTTTATAATATCCTAGTGTGAGGTTTATGATTACGAAAGATTGTTTGGCATTTTACGTCCCATTTAACACCAGTCATACACAGATGGGGACCTCGGTTTATAGCCTCATGCAGAATACTTTGGTGTGCTGGAGACCACTGGTTTACTTTAAAGGGACAATGTCCGTAACTTTAAGCCTAGAAAACACAAAATAATTACGTTAACAAACATAACACAATAACCCTTATTGAATATTTACTAAATAAAACCAAGATTGTTTGACGGAATTAAATACCGGTACAAAAAAAAAAAAGTTTCGAGGGACTGAACTCGCAGCCCACACACAAATTGCACTCGCAGGTAATAATAAAGGTCCCACATTATTTACAAAGAACATTTTCAACTGACGAATGTATTACTACAGGCTTATCTGGGTCTATGGCAGACTATGCTAATGTTTTCATTTTACTGCATGAAAATCAGACAGTTATTTGGGTAAGCTCAATTATTGCTTACTTACGGACAGTGTCCCTTTAAAGTCCAGTGTTACACAATTTTATTTGGAGTTGGTCTTATAATATGTATATCCATTGCCAAGTATTGACCGCCGTAGAACATATTAGACAACAGAACAAGCCAGACTGAAATATTTTTTATTTAAATTTAAAAGTAATATGTCTTACCCTGCATTACAATTACAACCAGCTGATTGGATTTGTCCGGACATCTTTGACATGCAAAGCCATACATCATAGTCAGGCTTTTGGTTTTTGTTCTGTGTAGAGATGGAGGGCATTACTTTACATGTAACAAAACAGTGACTACAATTGGCTGTAATTTGATGATATTGTAAGCTGTGAACATGTCCATTCTTGAAAAACACCTTTGCTTTCAATGCCCTGTTGGCTTTCATTTGGTCATGGTCAAATGTTCTCTGCGTGTTCAGCACCAAATAATTGTACAATTCCTTTTCCATTTATGGACGGAATATCGCCGACAGAACTAGTCCAGTTACTTTTCAATAACATGGGGTCCGGTAAATCCTCCCTAAATGGTGTAATAAATTGTTCATGTTTGCGTCGATTGGCAATTTCTTCGTCGTTTCAAGCTATTAACGGTTTAACCCCGATCTGTAAAGCTTCCTTCGCTCGTTGCATCAGTTCGGGTTTATTTCCCGATACAAACTCTCCATGATCTCTTAAAAAACGTCTGTTGTATACATATTGAATATGAAAAGTATTTCAGAATAACCTGCACATTAATTATAAGTGTAAGCAAATATGTTCCATGAACATACGAGTACAGTCATGGAATCAGTTTAATTATATTAAAAGATTCCAACATGAATGTATATATATTATTATTATAATAATTATTATTATAATAATTAACTTATTCTTATACTTTACTCTATGTCAAAATTTCTCTCATTGTCTATTGTAGTAGTACTTCTGTGTTACTGCGTATATTTGTCCCTAAATTACTGATTGTCATGTATATATTATTATTGAATTGTTTGAATGTTTATATGTAAAATTATATTGTATGCTCTCCAACTGGGAGGAAAAAAAGAATCAAAAAAATTTATCTGGGTCAAACGCATCAGTAAATCCTTTGTCAGGGCTAGACAACATATGCTGATTGGATACGCGCGGCATATAACCGGGATACCAATAAAGTGCACCCAAATTTTTCTAAATTTAGATCTAGCGATACTCATGACTTAGTCTGGTACACTTCCCCTACTGCGCTCGCTACTCTCTCGTGTTATCGAGCGATATCGTCTTATCAAACAAATACCTGAATATTCAATCTTTTCGACTCCTGTAATGGTGTTTTTCCCGTAGGCGAACAAAGAATACTGCCTCTTTTGCCTGAAGAGACAGGCTTGCAGTAGGTGTGGAAACTTGCAATTCTCTCCATACTTCTCTCTTTGAATCTGTTGAAAAGATAAAAGTCTGTCAATTCACTGAATTCAGCTATCATATTTTTTTTTTATTGCTGGCTTATTTATTTAACAGATGTGAAGCTGAACCGAGACTCAACCCTCGGGCCCTCAACTTTCAATTACTCACTAACGGTTACCCCAACAAACACTGCTAAGTAGTTCTTAGTTCCAACGCTATAGTCCTATGTAGCTATATTTGGTACCCGGTGGCCTGGTTAGCTCAGTTTGTAAAGCACTTGCCCTGTAAGCAGGGGGTCCCCGGTTCGAGTCACATACAGATCACATCTTTTCCCCTTCGTTTACTTCATTTAATATAAAGTTTACATTGTTTGATAAATATTTGTTTCTCAAAAATTTTGCTCCGGCCCCCAATAACTGTAATGTTCCTATGACTATGTACTAGTATGTACCCAACAATATCATATATGGCCCATGTAAAAAGAAGGTGGGTGGGGTACAACAAATCATAAAACTGGCTAACAGCTTGACTGGGTAATCCGAGCTTTCTCTGACCTTTCCAGCCCTTTTTACGATTTTTGATATTTCATCTGGCTGTGCTATAAAGCCGCAAAAAAAAAAGAGAAGGCTTTTAAGGCCAGAAAAGGCTCGGATTTCTCGATTGGGATGATCATATAAAGCCCTGAGCTCGACCACCGCAACTCCACGTACAAAGCAAATTTATTTGTTATTTAACCTTCATGTCTCCTTTTTCTTAACCCATACATTATAACATAGGGATTTTCTATTTATAACATAGGGATTTTCTAAACCCAACTCAGTTGCTCCGTTCTAAGGGTCACATAAAAAACGCAACCCACTACTATTCACATACAAACTTTGCGAATAATATAACTATTTTAAGTTAACATCATAAAAATAACCAAGTCTGGTCCGAATCGTTCATATATCGAGGGCTCGGCGCAAGACTATGGTAACTGCACTTTTTGTCAAAATGACTTTTTCAGTTTTTTGGAAGTACTTTAGTCATTTACATAACCTGACAAAATATTATAGAAATATCTTAAGGTTTATTTGAAAATTCTAGAAAATGCAATACTGTTGTAACTCAATTTGATATACTTTTTAACGCAATACTATTGTATGTAGACTTACAATAGTATTGCACTTGAAAAAACACAATAGCTGTATCTTAAGTATTGTGCAAGACTATGGCAACTGCATAGTATTGCATGGAAAATGTATTGCATAAAAATGTTTTACAAATCATAAATGTTTGTTTTTTATTAAATAATATAAAATGGAACAAAAGGTATTAAAAAACACTTTCTTGCCAAAAAATAGTGTCCCTATTTAAAAAATATAATATAAATATATTAAAATATAAAAATTTTAAAAAAAATGATAAAAAAAACCTTTGGATTTTGACCAAGTTTTTGATATTTTATAAGAATTTTTTTAAAAGGAACTGAAATTAAAAGTATGTTTATTGTTTTCATTTTTGAAAGCCTTACAGTAAATCCCAATACAATACAAAATGAACATTTTATTATATAAACAATTAACCAAAATAAGATTGGGTGGGTTTTTTGCCTATGTTGAGGTATTAAATAATTTATGAACTAGAAGTAACTGTTATGTCAGTTTCTGATGATGAAGAATCTGCATTGTCTGTTTCTATTTCTGATGAAAATAGTCTGTTTGATTTGACCAGTCCTAACCATTCTGAAAATAGTTTAAAGGACAATCAATGTAAAAATCCTGCCAATGTTGATACAGTTCAGTCGGGTCGCATAGTCAGGAGGGTGGTAGCACTGATACATTTCAGTCCGGGTTGCATAGTCAGGGGGTTGGTAGCACTGATACAGTTTTGTCTGAGTCGCAAAGTCAAGGTTGTTGTAGCACTGATACAGTCCAGTCCAGGACACATAGTCAGGGGGTTGGTAGCACTGAACCAGTTCAGTCTGAGTCGCAAAGTCAAGGTTGTTGTAGCACTGATACAGTTCAGTCTGAATCTCAAAGTCAATGGGGTGGTAGCACTGATACAGTTCTGTCCGGGTCGCATAGTCAGGGGGTTGGTAGCACTGATACAGTTCATTCTGAGTCGCAAAGTCAAGGTTGTGGTAGCACTGATACAGTTCAGTCCAGGTTGCATAGTCAAGAGGGTGGTAGCACAGATACAGTTCAGTCCGGATCACATAGTCGGTGGGGTGGTAGCACAGATACAGTTCAGACTGAGTCGCAAAGTCAAGGAGGAGGTAGCACTGATACAGTTAAGTCTGAGTCGCAAAGTCTAGGGGTGGTAGCACAGATACAGTTCAGTCTGAGTCGCAAAGTCCAGGGGGTGGTAGCACTGATACAGTTCAGTCTGAGTCGCAAAGTCAAGAGGGTGGTCGCACTGATACAGTTCAGTCTGAGTCGCAAAGTCAAGGTTGTGGTAGCACTGATACAGTTCAGTCCAGATTGCATAGTCAAGAGGATGGTAGCACAGATACAGTTCAGTCCGGATCACATAGTCGGTGGGGTGGTAGCACAGATACAGTTCAGACTGAGTCGCAAAATCAAGGAGGTGGTAGCACTGATACAGTTAAGTCTGAGTCGCAAAGTCTAGTGGGTGGTAGCACAGATACAGTTCAGTCTGAGTCGCAAAGTCAAGGGGGTGGTAGCACTGATACAGTTCAGTCTGAGTCGCAAAGTCAAGAGGGTGGTAGCACGGATACAGTTCAGTCTGAGTCGCATAGTCAGTGGGGTGGTAGCACTGATACGGTTGTTCGAGTTGCATAGTCATGGGAGTGGTAGCACTGATACAGTTCAGTCTGAGTCACATAACGAACCAGGACATTCAAAAAACGGGAAGTAGGTAATGACATAGGTACAAAGAGTAGGGAAAGAAAAGAAATCCAACAAAATGGAAAATAAACATTTCAAAACAAAATCGAAACTCGGGCTGAAGTTACAAATCTCTGTTTTCTGGGAAAACACATAGTGGAAAATTAATGAAGGAAGGTTGCGGTCAAAAATGCAAATTTAAATGTAAGAACAATATTTCTGAAGAGGACCGTGAGCATATTTTTCACACCTTTTGGAGACTTGGAGATATTAATAAACATTTTATTGACGAATATTCAAATCAAAAGAAAAAAATACCAGAAAATCAAACGGCTCTGAGATTCATCCACATTTAATAGTTTGGACTTTTCCATCTTCAAATCCAGGGGTAAGTATTCGGGTCTGTAAAACATTCTTCTTGGCAACACTAAGCATAAGTGACCAAATGGTTGCAACTGCACTTAAAAAGAGAAATTCTGTTGGGGTTTGCCAAGATGGGGTCGGCATGACTCCCCACCAAACAGAACACCCGAAAATTAGAAAGAAAGGGTAAGAAATCCTATCAAATCCTTCAATACAATTGAGAGCCATTACTGTAGAAAGGACAGTAATAAAAGCTATCTAGTCTTGCAAAAATGTATAGGTTGTACTGTGAAGAGTGTGACAGTGAAGGGGTTGCAAAGGTGTCAATGGGTTTTTATGACATATTCAACACTGAATTTATTTTGGCCTTTCACAAACCAATAAAGGACCGATGTGATGTCTGTGTGAGTTATGAAAATAAAACAAAGGGTCCAGTCTATTCTGTGAACTTGTTTTACAGACAGCGCTCAAAGCGCAAACTTACTGTTCTAGTTTTGAAGAGACTGAGCACAGATGGGAATCCAATTGCAAAAGCAAAGTAATTAAATAGATATATCGACACTTTGTAAAATGGGATAATTTCAAGTGTCCGCCGTCCTTTTTTTTTCTGGCGTGGCACAGTCGGTAGCGCGGTAGATTTGTAACCGGAGGCCCCGAGTTCAATCCTCCGTGGTGCCACTGAGTTTCGTCGGTGTGTTCTTGGGCAAGACACTTCCCTTTAGCCTTGTCCGTCGGAGAGGGGCGTATACCGGGCGGTCCCATGTATCGGTCTATCCTTCGAGCACGTTAAAGAACCATAGGAAACTATTTGATAATAAGAGTAGGGAACGGTTCCTTGATTCCTATGTATCCTTCCCCTCTCTCTGGGGCGGCTCTAAATAACCTATACTGTGTTGATGAGCCGTTAAACAATACTCAAAACAGGCTATTAAATCATTTTAGAATTATTTTATTTATTAGAATTTTGTGTTTCTGGGTTTCAAGAACCTCATTACTCAATGTCCAGTAAAACCTCAATGTGTTCTGAGAATGTAATGAGCTTTTAATTAACTGGTTTCATTGGTCCAATTTTTATCACTGAACTAATCAGAATGATTCATTCATATTTTCATTTGGTTGCTTCTATCATGATATCACTTTCTGGTATTATGACATCACACCTTGGTATTATGACGTCACGTCACCATGGTATTATGACATCACATCATGTATTCTGATGAACTCAGCAGTGTGTTCTCAGAACAGAATGAGCCTTTTAATTGCTGTGAAAAACAGATTTAAACGGTTTGAATCACTCATTGAGTAATGAGTTTCTTGAAACCAAAAATCACAAAATTTTAAAAGTGAAATAATTCTAAAATGATTTAATAGACTGTTTCAATTCAATTTTTACGTTTGCCCCATGAAATGGATGATGATAACAATTAACAGTGTACAATAAAAGTACACTACTGTTATGTTTGATCATTTTCATTTTTTTTTTAAAGAATGATCCCTATGATAATTCATAGTTAACCAAAATCATAGTTATAGATTTAGTGTTTGTTGCGGCTAATGAGATATGAAATTATTGAACTTGCATGTTCATGTTAAATATTAATATGAATGAGTACATAATAAGCCATCTTATTAAATACCTATTTATTCTCTAAATATTGTTTAATGGAAAGAGAGCATGCATATTGTTCATATTATGCTCAGATAGCTACGCGAAGACTGAAAACAGATTCAGGAGCGTCCGTTTTCATTCTTTTCGATCATATCAGGTATGAAAACATATAGAAAGTAATAAAAAAAAATCTTGATTCATATTCGACGCATAGGTACCCTGAAATGCACAGTAGAATGTTTATCAATTGTAGGGTCCAGGCTGATATGGATTTACAAAATGATCAGAGACATGCTCAGCACAGTATAAGTTAAATACAATTGTAGAGATTAACCAGTATTATTCTATACCTAATTTATACATCCAATCGTAGACGCTCTTTCGAGTCATGTGACCGTACAATATATTTCCGTATCGGGACGCACGCGCGTACAAAATATCCCGTATTTTGTTCGTATTGTACGCTTCACAGGTTCCATGTTAAACCTATGATAAAGACCGAAACGCGTGAAAAGGTCCGAATAAAAATCAGAACCGACAGGCTTCTGTCATTACCTAACCATAAATTGTTGTCAAGTAATGAAAACCTATCTATTGCACATATTTTTATTTAATTTTCCTTTATAACAAAAAAAAAACACAAAAAACTAGCATAATATATCATTGTTTGAAACTGACCTTCGGTAGTATTTAATCACTGTTGACAACGGAGAAATGGGCATTCTTTCAAGCAAATAAAGCTTGAGAGTAAGCCATGTCGAACACAATATATAAAATACATAGACCTACATGCAATTGTGCTTTCGATGTTCATAGCGACTTGCTTGAAAGCATGAAACAAACGAAAGTTATATCCGAATTATAAATGATTGGTTAAAATAAAGGTATAGAATAAAAAGGTTACTTAACATGGTTCTGTACAATACGGGATATATTTGGACTCGTACACAGCTGGAAAAAATCATATTGGACTCGCCTAACGGCTCGTCCAATATGACTTTTCCAGCTGTGTACTCGTCCAAATATATCTCCGTATTGTACAGAACCATGTTAAATAACCTATAAATATTTCACTCAGAAAGAATTTCTTAATCCTATTTTATAAATGTGTTTTATCCAAACAAATATAACAATAATAATCCTAATATTCATCCAAAATTGAACGCACCAAAGTATTACATCACTATTACAAACAATATCTAGATAATGTTAAAAAATGTATCTAATGATACGAATATTTATTAAGTTTATATGTGTAGTCATTATCTTAGTATGCTAAAACCTGGAAAGTAAAATGATGTTTGTGTTTAGTTCGAAAAAAATGAAGTTACCAGTGTGGCGATCATTATTCAAAAATCACAATTTCTTAAAGAATATTGAATAAAACATGGTAACAACATTACATGTGTTCAGTATTTGTTTGGTATTTAATTTGGTATAGTCTTGCAATGTGTTTTGAGTAAAAAAAAGATTAAAAATACCATGCTATCAAATCCTTCAATAATTTTAAATAACTCGAAAATGTTTTTGAAATTATTTATTATACATTAAAAAGGAATCTTTTTGTTAACTTAAATCTCAATGACATTTTATAATGATCAAATTTTATGGAAGATATTCAGTTTTTTCCTTATCTGGAAAAAAATGAAAAAAGCAGTTACCATACTGTAGTCTTGCGCCGAGCCCTCGATATATGGATTATGGTCCATGTAAAAAGAAGGTGGGTGGGGTACGACAAATCATATTTATTTATAGGCCCATGGACATCAGAACGGTTTTAAATTAAAGATCAGACAATATGCTGTTTATAAAACCACGTTATAAGAGAAAGAGACGCCTATTTTAGTTTCCATCAACGATAAAGCATGTTGTTGACACCTACCTGCAGATTCGACCCGCCATCACAATATTGGTGCAAATATCTTATTTAAAGCATTCTTTACTCAAAAAGTATGTGAAAAAATCAAATAAATTGCACCTTTTTCGCGTCAATCCCTCAACTCGGTCACACCTTCTAGACCTATATCATAGTAACATAGGCCTATATAGGTCACATCTTGTTGACAATGAGAGTAGCGAGAGCACGATTTGTAACGTAGCCGGTGTAGGCTATATAAACTCGGCATATAAACTCGCGGTTGTATGGTAAAACTTAAAACATTTTGGACTAAACGAAAATAAGGTTAGTGAAGTATTGCTTTTTAAAGTATATATTATATATTATTGTCAAGTAGACTTTATCGTAATTTCATAAATTATGAGAATTTATAATAACTTATATATATAAAGTACCCGAACAATTTAAAGTAATTTATATAGAGTGCACTGAATTACAGAGAGAATTAATATGAATTAGGTACTGCCTCATGGCGAGCGTCGGTTTAAATAAATAAAATGAGGAAATTTTATAATGGTTAAATTTTGTAATATTACTCGTACTGTAATACATTATAACATAGGGATTTTCTATTTATAACATAGGGATTTTCTAAATCCAACTCAGTTGCTCCGTTCTAAGGGTCACATAAAAAACGCAACCCACTACTATTCACATACAAACTTTGCGATCATCACATAGAAAAAAAACAATTCAACAAACTATTTAAGCATAACTATTCGAAATCGAAATGGGGTTATACACATTAACTCTATTACTTCCAAATCAAACCAAGCACTGAGATGTGATTTCCATTGTACTGTTTTTCAGGGCTTATTCCCCCTAAAAACTGTGACGACTTCCGACCCTAGTCTGGTCATTTTGTGGAGAAAAAAAGCGCGAAAAATGCCTAATTTGTGAAAAAAGTATTAAACGATTTATATATATTACTCAATACGTAGATCTACATACATTGTTTTTGTGGGAGGAGGATAATATCTGGGATAATAAAGCCCTGATATGATAATATGAAACATTTCTTCTATGAACATATCCAGAACAAAACAATTTTGAAAAAATTAAGATTAAAAATAATAATAATCATAATTGTGAAGCAACTCGCCCAGAGTTGTGAAAAAATTACTTGAATTGTGAAGTAACCAGATTTCGATCCTTTTATAGAAGGGAAAAAAACCCTGGTTGAATGCGTTCACTTGTGAAGCATGTGTCAGGTGAACTTGAATAAGCATGATCAGTATAATTATGTATGCATATATCTATTTTTTTAATGAGACTTCTCAGGATGATCCAATCTATTCCTATATCCTAAATGTAAATGCCTTCATTTAGCAGCAATGATCAGGTAGGAAGGAATAGGAATGATCACTACCCTAACGTGTTCTATGTTTTGAATTGTTTCATGTGATACTGAACGTTGCGTTGTAAACCTTCTCGCCTCTCACCGCTGCAGGTTCGAATCCCACTGGGAGCTCGACTTGTAAGTGAGAAAGTGTCGATTCTTACGGATGGCGGGAGGTGTACAGTACTGGTTCTACCCAGGAAAAGTGGGTGGTCTGCCTCCACCACAAAACAATCGACCGTCATATATAACCTTACATGTGTTGAAAATGACGTAAAACACCATACAAACAAACAAAACCACTACACTCTCTACATCCTCTCTTGTAATTAAAATTGCGTCGAACGTCACTGACTGACGAAATCATCATTGAAAATTGTCATAAAGGTGACGTACTATTACGTCTACAGTCAAATACGTGCTTGACTTTGTCCACAAAGTACAAAAAAAAGTTTACGTTTGTGCTTTTAAGCAAAAGAACGGATATTTCAATAACCGCCTTTGGTTTCGCAAAAACAATTTAAGTATAAAAAGGTAGGCGAATAATTATTATTTAATATAACTACTGTATTGTTTCAGGTGAATTTTATGATTGATAAACTTGTGTATCTGAGATTTAAATGGCGCAGTAGGTTGTTAAATACAAGTTGAACAAAAAAAATTACACTGTTCACACAATCTCAGAGATTTATTAGGTAGGATGGTCAGCTCTTATCCAGTTTTCTTTTGTCCTTTTGTCATATTGTATTTTGAATGAAATTGGATTTTTTTCAAGTGAAAATCACCGCATGACAATATCTTTTTTAAATAATACAACAACAACAATAACTTAATATATAGATCTACTGTACTGTACAGTAATAAAGAAAATTAGATCTAGTAAAACTTCTAGTCTAGATCTAGTCTAACTTACAGTCACTTTTATTTAAACATAATCAAGCATTAAATCGATTTTGTTGTTGTTGAACATTGGAAAGCGTCGTTTTATGTAAATAGACTAGAGAGATTATAGACTAGAGAGATTAAATAATGTGTGCAATGCTCAAACTGTCCCATACTGTTATGCCTTACATTAATTAGTGGGAGTTACTAAACTCAATACAAAATCCAAACATCTGCTCGAAAGCTTCTACATCAACTTTGATACATATTTTAGATTGTTTTTACATTTGTTGGTGTTTCTTAATGAATCATTTTAACTTATACTTTTATACTGTGAGTGTAACGCATTCATTTTTATTTAAACGTAATCAAGCATTAATTCGTGTATTTTGTTGCTTTTGAACAAATTAGATTGTAAAAAACAAATAAAATAAATATGTTGAATTGAATGGACTGAGCCTGCGAAAACATTGAATAGAATAGAAGGGAAGAAAATGGAAAACAAACTATCTTAATTTACATGTATGTATATTCAATGCATGAGACCTCGCTTCGCTCAGTGAAATTAGCTCTATAACGTCGCTTGCTCGATGTAATCTCGGTGTTATTAGCTGTATTTTCCTTCGAATAAACCTCGCTCCGCTCGGCGTTCATGTCAGGTTATAACGACGTGCTAGAAAGACGATTAACCGTGCACCGTCTCCCACAATGCAACCTTACGGGCAGGTAACTCTAGCTGGTTGACAAAGATTTTTATTGCCTTAGTATGGCAATTTTCTACAATCAACAACGCGTTAACCGTAAGGCGAGCTAAGGCGAGCTTACGCTCGCGATAATATATTTCTTTAACGCGCGTGGTGGATAGTCTCTGATGCACGAAGCAACCACGTTTACGTCCGCATCCGACGGAGGCAGCTCGGTAGACTAGCCGAGGCTTGCCCAAGGATATGTCTAAAAATATATAGCGCAATTAAATAACTTCAAACCAGGGGCGTAGCCAGAGCCTTTTGGAGAATACGCTCTGGGGGAGGGTGTGGGGGAAAAAAAATGAAAAATGAGTGCAATTTCGGAGGTTTGTGCTTCATTTGAGCGAGATTTTGGAGGCTCTCGCCTCCATTCATTAAGTGTGTTTTTAATAAACCAAAAATGTTTTTGAGTAAAACTAGTGCCTCAGCCCCTACCCACTTCAATTTTTATTGCTGATTTTAAAAAATAAGCACTTTTATTTTTTCATATTCGATTTTCTAGAGTACGCCCGGGCGTACAGGAGTCTGCCTAAATACGCCCCTGCAAACATTTTAAAATCAATTTAATTAAAACAAGGTCTTACATTCCTAATGCATCGTGAAACGTCCAGTGCACCTGAATAAATCTAAATATGATTTACTTCATTATAATGAATACGTCCACTATGTATAAGTCCACTATTTTTAAGTCCACTATGTTATCTATAATAAAGTAATACTAATTAAGAAATGATTTTGAAATGTCATGGGTTTTATTTTAAAGGGACACGGCAATCTTGAATTTTGAAAAAAAAACTCACGGCGTCCAGTTTTCTAGACAAAAACTATTGTGTATATAGTATAGCCTACTTAAAGCAGGGTCCCAATGATCAGTACATGAAAAATGCTTATTAATAAATGCAGACAGTTCTCAAGTTTTTGCGTCTGTGTGATCAAGATCGATTCAGAACGTTTCGGCACCAAACCATTTCGACACCTAGACGAATCGGCACCTAGACGTTTCGCACCCATTTATATTTGAGTATTATGATGAAGTAAAGAAATTAAATACAGAACATTCGTATAATTTTTCAGATATTGATATTATTTACCGATATCATGCATAATGTTATATTCATTTTTGATAAACATGTAACTCACTACATTGTTTTTCTTATTGTGTCAAGTATCTTATTTCAAATATAAATATAACAATAATAATATGATGTTACTCTGCAAACAGATTACTGGAGAAGGGAAATGTTAAAGCATGTAATCATGCATTTTATGTAAAGATATGCATTTGCATATTTTCAACTATGCATATATACTAAAAAAAATAAAATAAGTTTAGCAAGCTTTAATGTACATTTAACTTAAAGAAATTAAATGCTTTTTTATAATGTGAAGTATTATAAAACATTTGCATGACATATGGTGATCTTCTCTTTCACTGATTTGTTGTGATCTGAGTTATCTCCCATATACTTAAAACGGCGTATTTCATATTTCAGTATGATAAAGAACATGGTAAAACGTCACTAAATAGCAGTTCTGGGTGTTAAGTTATAAAAACACACAAAATCAACGGATACTAAACCTTGTCATTATATATTCACCAAAGTTTTTTTAAAAAAATTGAAATTACCTCCCTTTACATTGAAATAAGGACTAAATTATAATATCTGTGAAGCAGGTAGATTAAAACATGTTAATTTTTTCACCGCAGATGTTTCAAACACAATGACCTGCATATATCTGCTCATTATGTTAATTATATTGGTAATGACTGCCATGCATGGCCTAGAGTATGGCAAATGAAATTGCCATGCAATTTACTTGCTAAACTTCTTTTTTTTCACAGCACACTTATACTATATGGTTCTTATAATATAATACTATATACTATCGAATATGCACATTAGATATTTTATGTATAAATATGCACCAATATCAATTATGCACCATATATGTATTTTATATAGACCTGCAGCAATATATTATCAAATATGCATTATTGTATATTTCATTTATATACATGTATCAGCTTCATTTCAAGTATGCGCAATTTTGTATTTCCTATATATATATACACACATGTATCAGTATTTTCTCAAGTATATACACATTTTTGCAGATACACACTCATATATATACCACAATCACCCGCATACACATATTGTTTACACATATATGCACATAGGATTTTTCTAGGGTATTGTAAGCATTTAGTATGTCTATGATTATGTTGTATTAACTGTACGGATATGTAGGGATTACTTTTTTATTTTGGAAAAAAAAAATATTTTTTTTAATACAAAACAATTTCTAGAACTTAAATATATACATCTAAAAAAAGGAGAAAATTGTAAAGAAAAAAGGCTGAGAAGTAGACAATAGAGTTTTACTATGTCGATTGTTGTTTTGTCCCTGCATTTTGGAGTATTTTATTGAGGTTTTGTAAAATCAGTAAGTCTGTATCTATAGGCCTAGTTTACCTATGTTTATATATCGACTCCACATGGCTTCAAATCGTGCAACTTTTAAATGTGTATATGCTATCCACTTTTCCACTTTGTATAACGATATAATATGTTTTTTAAAAATATTTAACAATGGGAATTGTAATTGCATTTTTTGTTGATAAATGAAAAAGTTGGCCTGCAGGAGTATTTTGCTCAAAATGATATCAAATTTATTATTTCCAAATACAATATCTGTTTCTGACCAAAGTGTCAGCCTTGTATTACATTTATGCCTGATGTATTCTGCAATGTCTAACTAAAACAATTCCAAAATAGGTGATGAATGGTTTGGGGTAAAATATTGCAAAAGCTGCAAACATTGTTATCTACAATATTCATTTTAGTCAATAAATATTTAGTCCCCGGAATTCTGTGGTTGGTTCTATATTGTAACCAAAGTAGTTTAGGGTATTTCGTTATTTTGAATGGTATTGCATATATTGATTCAAATTTATAATTAGGTACAATTATAACTTCATTTTTCCATTTTATTAATAACTTGGGGTAAATGTTTTTTGTAATTAACAGATCATAAATGAGTCTACATCCTTTACTGTGATTTTGGATTAGTGATATGGTAAGAGGGCGTATAGGGTTTGGGCCATTGCTGGGTAGATGAGCAAAATTTAAGTTAGCCAAGTAGTTTCTTATAGCAATAATAAGACCTTCATATTCTAAGAAATTAGACCTAATATCATACCGATCCGTGAATTATATGTAGGTAAAAAGGTTTCCATTCGTGTTTAAAAGGTCGTTAATTATACCATCTTCTATAGAACATGCTTGAACCTTCGACCTTAATGTCTTGATTGTGCCATATATTAACTGAATGAAATTGATGCCAGGAAACTGGTTTTACTTGTTCAGTAAATTATTTATAACCGGAAAGTACTTCTTTCCAACATGGATTGTGTACTCTATTTAAGTTCTGTTTTATATAGTCACTTCCAAAGTTAATTAAGCCTGTGAAAATTGGGCATGTTGTTTTCACTAGTTGAGTATATGTATTGTCTATCTCGAATATTCTGCGTATCCAAGTTATTTTTAAAGCTGAAATAAAATGTTCAATATCAATCATTCTTAGTCCTCCAAATTTATGAGATTGTATTATAATGGTTCTTTTTATTTTATCTTTTGAATTGTTCCAAAGAAATCTATAAAACATATTCTGGATAAGTTTAATTTTATCTGTTGTGCCTATTATTAAATGATTAAGTTTCGAAAGGTCTATACTTTTTAGAACCACAATCTTCCCTAAAGTGGTAAGTATTCTTTTTGTCCAACTTGCAAGTAGTTTTTTCATTTCTTCTATTTTAAGATCATAGTCTATATTTATCATTTAAATCAGATTTGTTGAGAACCTTACTCCTAGAACAGTGAAAATACCCTTTTCCCAATATAGATTGTATTCTGGAAATAACTGTGTGGCACTTCCTTTTTTTAATCCAATCCAGATAGCCTTATTCTTGTCAGCATTTATCATAAGGCCGGAAATATGTACATATAATTCTAATGCCATCATTGTGTGTAAAAGTGAATCTTTGGAGCCATATAGTGTCAAACTCGTATCATCAGCATATTGTGATACTAAAAATTCAATGTTCTCTTTTAATATTTGGGTTGTTTCTTAACAACACAGATAGTACTTCGGCACAAATAATGAACAGGTAGGGTGACAACGAATCTCCTTGACGACAGCCTCTCTGTAAATAGAACCAGTCTGACATATGTCCATTAACAATAACACAAGACTCAATATTGTGGTAGAAAATGTTTATCCAACTAATAATTGAAGGGCCAAAAATAAAAAAATGTAAAACTTTTGTCATGAAATTCCAAGAAACGGTGTCAAAAGCAGTCGCGAAGTCTATCAAGAGTAGTAGCCCTGAAATATTATATTTCTCAGCATAAAATAGTATGTCATACAGTAATCTTATATCTGTTCCCATAAATCTGCCTGGTAAAAAACCTGTTTGATCCTCATGAATGATAGAACACATTTTTTATTTTAAAGGCTATGGATGCTGATGATATTTTGTAAGAGACATTCAGAAGGGAGATAGGTCTCCAGTTTTTCAAATATAATTATTTATTACCTTTTGGAATACAGGTTATAACTCCTTGCTTTTGTGTTACTGAAAGTTCTTCTTTTAAGTATGCATAATTAATTGTCCTTACTAAAAAATGACCTATATTGTTCCAGAAAAAAATATAGAATTCAACTGTGAATCCAGAGTTACATGGGCTCTTGTTATTCGACATTATTTTCAGAGAACCTTCTATAGATTGTTTTATATGTTCACTTAATTTTGGTATGTTAAAGTCTCTAAGTAAAACATTTAAATCTATATCTGTTGTCTCTTTTGCTTCATATAGTGTTTTAAAATATTTATTTTTTTCCATCAAAATTTCTTCCTGTGTTTTTAAGGTATTTCCTGGTGTTGATATTAAAGAATTCATAAATTTTGAGACGTAATTTCTATTTTCCAAATTGCAAAAATGACTAGAAATATTTTCTCCTTCGCACAAAAAACCCTTCTAACTTTTTTTACGGAGTTAAAATAAGGTGTAGTTGATGTTATTTTCTTTTTCAAGTATATCTATTTCTTTTAAAACACATTCTTCCTTATTTATATTCATTTTCGTTTTATATGAAGATTAGGCTATCGTTTTACCTCTAATTGCTAATAGTAATGTTTCAAAGAATAACTGAACATTTATGTTAAATTTTAGATTTTGTATTGGAATATCGCATATTGTCTTTCATCAATTTTATTTCTTCAACATATTTTGTGTCTCCATAAGCACATTAACAGCTGCATAATGTATACCTTGATATGTTTTGCACCTACATATAATAACGTTCGCCAAGATGATTTTACATGAATTTTTGTTTTTCAAAGACGTCTAGTTTTTAATTATAAGAACAGTTGCTCAATATCTGAATTGTTTTGATTATCTGCAATTGTTTTAAAGTCCCCGTGTGATTCCTGGACAATAATAGGGCCACTGCGTATCCAAGCAGAGGGGTAAAATCCCCCTCCCCCACCAAATTCATGTTCACTTTGTCATTTGTGTCATGTTCGTAAATGTCTTCATCATAATTCCTGTATTGTTGCATGTGTTTCTTGAGTGATGGCAGAGAAAAAGTAACGAAGCTCCAGGGAACATTGGAGTGATTAAAAGAGAATTTGCAGCAACCCTGCAGTTTTGCAGGTGGGAAGGTTCTTGTATCTCGGTATCGGTAACTGAAGGGTGGGTCCGGAATGTTCATTTATGTTGGCGCCATATAAGCTTTAAGTTTTAGTGTGCCGTCAAACGCTTTCAATTGTTTAACGCTATAGCTTTTAATTGTGATTTTTTCAATTACTTTTCATTAAACCAATACATGTTTAACATGTTTTATACTTATATGAAAATGGTTTTCAGTTACTTTTAATATAATTAATAGTGTACATTAATTTATCATGTAGCTACAAGATACAATTGGTGTTTGAGGCTATTTATGTAATTTACCACGGCGGTAGCTAAGTGATAGGACGTCCGCCTCCCACTCGGGAGGTCGTAGGTTTAATAATTTCACTTAACATTCCATAATTTAAGGTTTTCACTGCACACGTTTTATTCGAGCGGTTCGCTTATTTTAAATAATATCAATATTGATATTTGAAGATATGTTCAGTAAATTGAAACTGTATTGGAGTGTATTGCATTTGAATATGATAAAGCAATATAATGAGGTGATTTGTTTGTTTATAAAGGTTAGTGTGTGTTTTGTAAGTTGAATATGTATATGAATCGACTAATGTATTTATACTCGTATATATTGTTCCATATAAAGTAGAATTGAATTTAATGGAATGTTGTTTAACGGCTCATCAACACAGTATAAGTTATTTAGAGCCGCCCCAGAGAGAGGGGAAGGATACAACCGTGCCCTACTCTTATTATCGAATAGACTCCTATGGTGCTTTAACGTGCTCGGTGGATAGATCGATACACGGGACCGCACGGTTTACGTCCACATCCGACGGACGAGGTTAAGGGAAAGTGTCTTGCCTAAGAACACACCGACGAAACTCCGTGGCACCACGCAGGATTGAACCCGGGTAAAAGCATACATTGAACAGAACAGCTTTCGCAAACACTAGATCAAAAAAGGATGTTAAATGATGTTTTTAAAAATACAATGTGGCAAGTTATCATTTGACTGAGTAAATAAACGTGACTGTTGGCCTGTGAACAAGCATTTGTATTTCATTTTTAAAGAAGTTAATGAACACGAAAAACATTTATACATAACAAGGCATAAAAACTCGTAGTTTTAAAAACAATCAGACCTTCACTAATTCATGAAGAGTATTCCTTATTTATATCATATTTGAAATCAAATCAAAGTACCTGACGCAACAGTAAAATAAACATGTTAAGTTAAAACTGTTCTTTATTAATAAATATCGTTTGCCTGTAAAAGTGGACGAAACAAAACTAAGTATCATTTTGTTAATCCCTTTTTAGAATATTTAATAAGTATCGATTTACTGGTGGTATAATTTCATCATTTGTTATTTAAACAGTATCTTATTGAAACATTCCATATTTAATTGTGTGTTATGAATTATGGTATACGAGATATAGGCTTATCAAAAAGTGTAATACAATTCCTATCCTACGCATTTGTTGCCATATCTTACACCCTTCAGGCTCCTGAAACTTCTATTCTGAGGTTTATTGACATTATACACACTGTGACGTTATACCACAAACAAATATATAAACAATAATATATCATATTGTTTGATATCATAAACAAATATATAACTAACTTTATTAAAAGTAGGAGTCTTTGTTTGTGTAGTGTTTAACGTCATTTAGCAAATGTTATCCTGAGTATGAACTCGATGTTTCAGTAGTGGAGGCAGACTACCCACTTATACCCGGAGAGCACAAGTACTGTATACCTCTCGCCATCCTTAAGAATCCACACTTTCTCCCTTGCAAGTAAAAGTGGGCGTCATAAAAAGCGTCATATACAAGTAGGTATAAAAGTCGAACAGACAAAGTAGCTTTCACAGAACACAGTACAGTCAACCAAAACAAACTGGATATTTGGAAGTTATACAGTTCTTTGAACATTCAGACATTGCAAAACAGTATTTTTCAACACTACAGCAATTAGTAAAGTGATCGTCGGCGTTTCTCTTCAGTTGTTCGCAGGTAAGATGTCGCCGTGGGTAAAAACTTACTGACGGTAGCGTTTTATGTGAAGTGTGTAGTGTGTAATGATTTTATGTAACTTTTTAAAAGAAACTTTATTTAAATTGTAGTATATTTTTATTATTGTAAAACACAACTTATTTGTAAAAATATTGAAAGTAAGGGTGGAGTATTTCTTTCCTTTTTGTGTGATTACACTACACGCAGATTTCTAGATATACAGGTGTTAGAATGTTGCAGAAGAAATTATTTTTAAACCATGTTTTAACAATATTGTTAAAGTTCTAATTAATAGGTATATCAGATACAGGAAATAACTCCATGGCTTTGTATTTCTTTCTTTTCTTATTGGAATTATGTAGTTGAAGACAACTTTATTAGCTGAAACAATCAATATAATTATATCAAATAATTTACACAACCATTGTATTCAGTCGCCAATCATGAAAGTGACATTTTTTTTCCCCACCATAATCGACACTTCCAATTGCCATTTTACCAAACTATATGCTAACTGGAGATCTAGATTTGCAAACTGAAACTGTACACACATTATTTTTATATATCTTTCATTTTGGATAAAGACTATGTTTCAATCAAATGATAAGACAAAATCTTATTTTAAATACAATTTCTTTTAAATATGGGTGATATTAAATATGGGTGTAACCCTTAACCCGCTAAGAACGACTATAATAGTCTTTGTGTCCATTGTAAACCCAGATCAACCTGGCTTTCCACAAAACACCCCTTTGTCACATGAATGGAGTGCAAAGAAAGAATATGTAGCGGGTTAAGGGTTAACTGATCAGCTTCCTGCCAATGATGGTCAAGAACACATTATATTCAGACTCATGTCATTTTTCAATGACCGCAGAAAGTTTCATTTTAGCGATCAGCATGATTTTATTTTCAATAACTGGCAAGAATCATCTTTAACAACATACTAATGGAATCTGTCTTTTATTTTATAAATTAAAGCATTAACGCGATTCTTAAAATTTATATTATTAATCGATGCAAAGTTTCCAAATCCATCTTAAGACCTAAATGAAGATGGTCGAGGTAAATTAATTTCATTTGGAAATTGCATTCCAGATGATTCAAAATAATTTTACCAGCACCCGTTAAAGGAAGTACATCAAGATTGGTATTATTTTTAGAATTGTTCAAATACATTATGTATGTATCTAATTGATAACAATAAACTAACTGAGCCATACGCACCAAATGTAATTACGCTGAACAATGTGACGCGCCAGTAAAACTTGGCAGTAAATACATGTAGTGCAAGCGAGCGCCATGTGTCGATATCGCCGATTTGTTCTGCGTAACAGCTATTATAACTTGGGGATTTCTCTATGGACTTGTACGACTTGTTGTAAATTATACATTTTAATTATTGCGCTGTATTATAGGAAACTGTTAATGTTCCATCTATATCTATGAACTGTCACGCTGTATTATAGGAAACTGTTAATGTTCCATCTATATCTATGAACTGTCACGCTGTATTATAGGAAACTGTTAATGTTCCATCTATATCTATGAACTGTCACGCTGTATTATAGGAAACTGTTAATGTTCCATCTATATCTATGAACTGTCACGCTGTATTATAGGAAACTGTTAATGTTCCATCTATATCTATGAACTGTCACGCTGTATTATAGGAAACTGTTAATGTTCCATCTATATCTATGAACTGTCACGCTGTATTATAGGAAACTGTTAATGTTCCATCTATATCTATGAACTGTCACGCTGTATTATAGGAAACTGTTAATGTTCCATCTATATCTATGAACTGTCACGCTGTATTATAGGAAACTGTTAATGTTCCATCTATATCTATGAACTGTCACGCTGTATTATAGGAAACTGTTAATGTTCCATCTATATCTATGAACTGTCACGGTGTATTATAGGAAACTGTTAATGTTGCATCTATATCTATGAACTGTCACGGTGTATTATAGGAAACTGTTAATGTTCCATCTATATCTATGAACTGTCACGGTGTATTATAGGAAACTGTTAATGTTCCATCTATATCTATGAACTGTCACGGTGTATTATAGGAAACTGTTAATGTTCCATCTATATCTATGAACTGTCACGGTGTATTATAGGAAACTGTTAATGTTGCATCTATATCTATGAACTGTCACGGTGTATTATAGGAAACTGTTAATGTTGCATCTATATCTATGAACTGTCACGGTGTATTATAGGAAACTGTTAATGTTCCATCTATATCTATGAACTATTATAGGACACTGTTAATGTTGCATCTATATCTATGAACTATTATAGGACACTGTTAATGTTGCATCTATATCTATGAACTATTATAGGAAACTGTTAATGTTGCATCTATATCTATGAACTATTATAGGACACTGTTAATGTTGCATCTATATCTATGAACTATTATAGGAAACTGTTAATGTTGCATCTATATCTATGAACTATTATAGGACACTGTTAATGTTGCATCTATATCTATGAACTATTATAGGACACTGTTAATGTTGCATCTATATCTATGAACTATTATAGGACACTGTTAATGTTGCATCTATATCTATGAACTATTATAGGACACTGTTAATGTTGCATCTATATCTATGAACTATTATAGGACACTGTTAATGTTGCATCTATATCTATGAACTATTATAGGACACTGTTAATGTTGCATCTATATCTATGAACTATTATAGGACACTGTTAATGTTGCATCTATATCTATGAACTATTATAGGACACTGTTAATGTTGCATCTATATCTATGAACTATTATAGGACACTGTTAATGTTGCATCTATATCTATGAACTATTATAGGACACTGTTAATGTTGCATCTATATCTATGAACTATTATAGGACACTGTTAATGTTGCATCTATATCTATGAACTATTATAGGACACTGTTAATGTTGCATCTATATCTATGAACTATTATAGGACACTGTTAATGTTGCATCTATATCTATGAACTATTATAGGACACTGTTAATGTTGCATCTATATCTATGAACTATTATAGGACACTGTTAATGTTGCATCTATATCTATGAACTATTATAGGACACTGTTAATGTTGCATCTATATCTATGAACTATTATAGGACACTGTTAATGTTGCATCTATATCTATGAACTATTATAGGACACTGTTAATGTTGCATCTATATCTATGAACTATTATAGGACACTGTTAATGTTGCATCTATATCTATGAACTATTATAGGACACTGTTAATGTTGCATCTATATCTATGAACTATTATAGGACACTGTTAATGTTGCATCTATATCTATGAACTATTATAGGACACTGTTAATGTTGCATCTATATCTATGAACTATTATAGGACACTGTTAATGTTGCATCTATATCTATGAACTATTATAGGACACTGTTAATGTTGCATCTATATCTATGAACTATTATAGGACACTGTTAATGTTGCATCTATATCTATGAACTATTATAGGACACTGTTAATGTTGCATCTATATCTATGAACTATTATAGGACACTGTTAATGTTGCATCTATATCTATGAACTATTATAGGACACTGTTAATGTTGCATCTATATCTATGAACTATTATAGGACACTGTTAATGTTGCATCTATATCTATGAACTATTATAGGACACTGTTAATGTTGCATCTATATCTATGAACTATTATAGGACACTGTTAATGTTGCATCTATATCTATGAACTATTATAGGACACTGTTAATGTTGCATCTATATCTATGAACTATTATAGGACACTGTTAATGTTGCATCTATATCTATGAACTATTATAGGACACTGTTAATGTTGCATCTATATCTATGAACTATTATAGGACACTGTTAATGTTGCATATATATCTATGAACTATTATAGGACACTGTTAATGTTGCATCTATATCTATGAACTATTTCACGTTTTAAATTGTTCATATCATCCTCTTTTATGTTTTTAAACAAATTAAACCTCAAAGCCTGATGTACTAACAAATTAAACCTCAAAGCCTGAAGTACTCCCTTTAATTAACTTCTGTTTGTTTTCATCGATATTTCGTCTGCTGAGTCTTCTCTCTAGGAGTAAACGAGCTAATACATTAATAAAGAGCTGCTATGAAAAATGTTGTTAAACATGGAATGCGCTACATCAATTTAATTGCCAATAAAGTAGTGCAACACCTCAGAAAATATATTTGTTTGTTTGTATGGTGTTTTACGTCATTTTCAACACATGTATTGTTATATATGACGGTCGATTTTTTGTGATGGAGGCAGAACACCCACTTTTCCTGGGTAAAAACAGTACTGGACACCTCCCGCCATCCGTAAGAATCGACACTTTCTCACTTACAAGTCGAGCTCCCAGTGGGATCAGAAATATATCATTTCTAATAGTATTCCAATAGTATTCATCCGTAATATATGACACACAGTGAGTACATGCATTACGTTGCATTTATTTATTTTTTCAGGAAAAAAAGACAGAACCAGATCTTGATATTTCGTAAATTAAAGCTGTTCAAGAAAAGTATTAACCTATCTGCCAAAGAAATCAGACGAGTTTCGGATATTAAACACCAGCATATATTTAAATTTAACACATCGCAGTTAATCAACTTCACAAATATGGGAATAACGATTGTACAAATAGCATTCGTTGCATTATTGAGTATCCCTGTGTACCAATCTGCACGCGTGGATCCTGATATGATATGCATGGGCACCTATGTGAGTCCCGAAGGAAAAACATGTGGATATTGCCCGAAGGGGTATTACAAAGTGGCTGATTGTACGGTTAATGGAAGTATGGCAGTTTGCAGTCTGTGTGGAGAAAATGAATTCCAACCCTACTGCAACATTGCCACATCCTGTGCACAGTGTCAATCTTACTGCCTGTATCCACACATGGAGATGGTAAATTCATGTTCTCGGATTTCTGACATGGAATGCCGATGTGTGGACGGATACTTCTTGCTGGCTGATGGCATGTGTGTACTAAACAAAGCATGTCCCGTGGGTGAAGGTAAGACATATTTTGCAATTGGCTTTAATTTTAGTTTTACCTTTTTTTTTAAATAATAATGACACGTGAATGCTGGCATATCTTGAATGATAGCTGTCAGATACATCCATGACAATTACGCAAATAACAGCATTTTTACAGCAATGGTCACTAAACTCAACATACCCAAACCTTAAGAAAGGTGAATAATATCAGAACCTCGCGTATATAAGGAAAACAAACACATTTAGATGCTCTTAAAGACACATTTCCCAACTGAATGTAGTCGTTGAAAAATCATGGATAGCATGCTTTTTAACTGCTTACTTCTCGCTTATTGATTACCACAGAGACATTATATTGAGGCCCCATCACAGTTTTTTTCTTTTCATTTACTATTACCTTAGTTTTTTGATATAAAATATATTGTAACTAAAAACACTAGATTATTATGGGGGAGCATATAGTCGCCGCTTTTTCCGTCCGTCCGTGTGTGCGTCCGTGCGTCACAATTTTTGTCCGGAACATAACTCAAAAAGTATGCTTGATTAAAGTTTGTGTGAATGATTGGGACAATGAGACGGAGTGCAGTTCATAGGAACCATAACTGTAGCTTCACTACTTTTTTAATTATCTCCCTTTTTTGAAAAATCTTATCCGGAGCATAATAGAGTTCCGTACGGATTCATTTTGAAAAAGGAAGCACCCACACCAAACATTACTTTTTTCTGTGTAACTTTCGGGATGCATCCATCGGTTCTACCGATTCTCTTGTTGTTATTATTAATATCAGAAAACAAACAACAACAACACACGAACTAGAAGTGATAATTTTACTGCACCATATATTAATATTAGTTCCACCTATGGCCCATATGAGGTTGTCCATACGGATTTGGTAACCGAAAACAAACAACAACAACACACGAACTAGAAGTGATAATTTTACTGCACCATATATTAATATTAGTTCCACCTATGGCCCATATGAGGTTGTCCATACGGATTTGGTAACCACTGTCTACACTGCCAGGTGTTATCTCCAGTTCTGGCAGTACTTTTCTTCACAATATATCTTGGGTCGTTCCATGCCCACAGTTGTATAAGAAAATCCATCTATACATAGTTGTTTTAACATATATACAAGTGCACATAAATGCAAAACGGTTATAATTGTTACTACATTAGTACACAGTCTTTATGGGACGGGCCTCATCCTTTGACAAAAAACTAATAATCTCAATTTCCTTGTGCAAATGTATTTCTAACAGCGATTTACAGTTACCTATAGAAATTCTCTTCCCCCAACAGCCAGAATATGTAGAGACTTAGCACGAGCATTCTATTTCAGCACATAACATAGTGTTTCTCGGTATTCTCTCATTTCATTTGTCTTATTTTAGCCAATGTAACACCTTCATCAAATATTTAAATATACAAATTAACAATGACAGGAATCTAGAATAAGTGTACTTCTAACTCTTATCATTATTTTTCAAATGTCAAATAATTCTGAAAAGCACTCATTGTTACTTACATGTTTTGAAAATCCTAACTCTATAAACACAATATAAAATGTTTTAACCAGCCAAACCAAAACCCATAACTGGAACATCGAATTAAAAACTACCAACCCATAATTCATTTTACGCATATTCTATCTCGGGTATTTTAAGTACCCGTGAATAAACCTATACGTTTATTCAGCACATAACAAATATTTTATGACCTAAACACCTGGATGGGATTTGGTAACACGATTTTTTAGGGTATTTGTTTCCGTTATTTGGCGGGTTAGTGACTTTACAATGTGCGAAGGATTCTAACATGAGAAATACATCGAATATTCCAAGCCATGATGGTGTGTATGATAAGTTACTTGTATAACATTTAATTTTTCCTTTATAATTTGTGAAACATTCATTTTCATGTTATATATATATACTTGCTTAATATTTCAGGTCGAACTAAAGAAAATAGATGCCAGCCATGTGTTCAATGGGAAACGTTTTCTAACTCTATGTCGCGTGATTCGTGCAAACCATGCACGGCGTGCGTTACATACAACACAACGTGCACCGTAACACAGGATGCAGAATGCAATTCCATAACGGTGACTAAGGAACAAGACCTACATGCAACAGAAATAAGAAGTACAAACGTGTTTTATTTAGATATCTATTTTATTCGATTGGCAATCAATAATGTTAGATTAATTCATGCTTTTAACAACCAATTACTTTAACAGAAGAACTTATTCATACATTAATATCTTTTATTCAAAATTCTAATAGGATTTATTGCCGTTAAGGTAACATATAGTTAACACAATATAATGACAGGTAATACGAAAATACAAAAAATAGTAAATAAAATACAAAAAAGCAATAGCCTAGAAAGCCACAATGAAGGTACTCAATGACTTGTTGTATTGCTGTTAAGGTAACATATGGTTAACACAATACAATGACAGGTAATACGAAATGAAACAACAGATACATATGAGAAGATCATATAAATCATGTCATAACATTAAATCATGACTTAAATACACACATTCATTCACTATATTATAAAAATATGCATTAAGCCCATGTTCCATCGACATCGCATCCTTGTTTTATTGTATACGTTTATATTTTACATATTACATAAGATCGTTTTATATATTGTTCATACATACATATTTGTATGACTATACATACATATATGTATGACTAAAGATCAAACTGCATGTTCATTTAAACGCAATATGTAACTATCATTTTGCAATATGTATGTTTATCATATGATATCATCTGATAAGGATTTTCAAAAAGTAAACATAAACAAATAATATATACAGCATGGAAACTACAAGAAGACACTGCATATGTAATGCTAATGCGTATATATTATGATTATTATATTATATGACAAAACATACGTAAAGAATATAATTATACAGGATTTTAAACAAAATACAATTCACGAATGTTTGTGGAGTACGTAATTTGGTAATGTTTGTTATGCGAATGCGAAATCGATGAACTGTATTTTCCGTATACTTAGTACCAATGATTAAATAATTTTCATTTTCCCCAGACAATGGATGGTCAGAAGAAAATGGTCTTGCTATCAGCTTGTTTTTATTCTTCATTGCGTTGATTGGCATAGGACTTGCAGTGATGTATTGTCGAAGACACAAACGGCTCTGTTTGTAAGTTTTTAACAATAATACATAGACATTATTGAACAGTTGATCTATTTTGTAAGGATAGAATTGACGACAGGTCTGGCGTAACTAATGTAATATTAGAAATGCAGGCATTATTTGGTATTTTGTATGTATTACTTAGTAGCAAAATACTGAATGGTAGTTAGATTGCAACAGTTTCATTTCACAACTCTATCAAATCAGCAAAAAGATGATTTTAATAATCTTGGAAAATAGTGACCAGTGTTATTTATGGAGATACAACTTAAGTAAAGAAAATAAAAAAATAGGTTATTACAAATAACAATAAATACCGAAAAGAGGTCCATCCCTTGTAAGCAACAAACACAAACTTGAGAAAATAGCAGACTTGATGTTATTGATTCTGTTCATGAGAGGTAATATAAATGTAGCACCTCTCATGCCCCCTGGCACCGGCTAAAGCCCTATTTTGTTTTAAAGCCACAAAGACAAGTTATATATCAGCTGTATACTATTTGGTATTTTCCATTTTAGTTTCATCCGAAAAGGAGGTAGTACTACGGGAGACGGCGGTTCAGATTCGGGACAAGAGTTAACCTTACTTTCAACCACTTTGAACATGACAAGCGAAACCCCAGTTACGGTAGGCGATTCTATTTCTTCTGCAAACGGGCACATAATATCTGCAATTCGGAACACACATATGGCGAGTGAGGATTTGGACGGCATGGCATGATCTGAAACATCGACAAAAGCAACACGATTTGGTTGGTTAACTTTATGAAATCGAAGTTCTATTTCTTATATCACCTGAATGTATCCCTTGCGATAAATTCCACGCATCCAACTCCCTTTACCTCCGACACTGTATATGTTTAAAGCATTTAGATGATATAACTATGCTCTTCAAACAAGGATAAAAGGGGACATACAACCAAGCTTCGTGCTTTAAAAAAATGACAATTTGAAACACTCATGCACGGTACGAAGATTAATTAGCAGTTAATGAAAAGTATACGAGGCAAAATATAACACATTAAACATGTGTAAAGCAAATATTGCAGAGACTGACACAGAGAAGATACTATTTGAAAATAGAATAAATGTGTTTACGATTTTTAATGTATATGACCTTATATCACAGTAGCGTTGGCTGTGCAATGTGCGGCGGTAATCAGAACTGTTATTCATTCCGATCTTTGGAGATCGCTGAGCCCGATATTTACATGGTACATTCTCAACTACTTTTGGTTTCTTACTTGAATTTTAAATAGGTGGTTCCACTACTCCAGCCTTTAAATGTTCTGAGTATTTTTTAATCACCCTTAGGATATGTTGCCTGCTTTTTAATTTAGTCTTTTGACTGTTATCTGTGATACGCAGGCTTCATAACCTCTGCTCCCAGCTATATTCCATTTTGATGATTTTGCCCATTTGTTTTCTCGTTTAGGGCAACGCGTTTTGCTAAAAACTGGGACCAAACGCCGCTGGCCATGGAATGGTGATAAAATACCGCATTGAAGGTTCCATATTCACCGTCATATGCATACCATCTTCGGGATGGCTCAAATCTATGTACTATTGGCATTTTAAATATTGAGTTCTGCTCACCCCGGGGTTAGAGGGCGTGAACGGTAGCAAGCACTTTTCACTACCGTTCATGAACGGTCTCAATCAAACCGAGACTGCAATATCTTTTGTATTTATCGTGTTTGACGATTTCCAAATCTATTCTTTCATACTTCTTTATATTGTATTACACATGTATTAAAATGACACATTCAACTGATACTTTCAGGTGACGCGACCCGAATAGGACCCGAATAGGAGAATGACGTCTCTAATGGAAATATTTTCGATATTACAGAACATTGCAAAGTAATTGTAGAGTGTTCAAAAAAGGCATTCTAAAAAGACTCAATATGAGTATGTTTCAAATTCTTGAGGCTTGTAAGTCATGGAACACCTAAAAGCCTATCGACGGTTATTGTTCAATAAATAATAATTGAGATACAGCGGCGATACTTGTGACACCTATAATGGAACTATATCAAAGGATCCTCTAGATTAAGGATCCTCTATAGATTAAGTTATATACAATCGACTTTGTTATGTCACAAGGTAACATACAATTGACACTGACATTCATATACCTGGCGTGTAGGATTTAAACAACTTGTGAGGTAGAAAGGTGGTGAAAAGTTGAAAGATGAATTGAGATTTGCCGAGGATGTTACTAAAACACAGTGTTTTTACCACAACAACCAACAGAAATAATATCCGAAACCACTCGTGTTTACAATGATATAATATTGAATGTAATTGAATAGTGAAAAATTGTCATTGGTTTAAACCCAGACTGATTCGTGGAGCTGTGTTTTGTGGCTCATGGTTTCACACCTCTAGTATCTTCCCTGAAAGCTCACAGACCTAGAGACAAAAGGAAAACAGAAAATAATTCTATATTTTTCTCAAGTTTAGGCAATTTTCACTTTTACAAATAGTGTTTTTTTTGCTTTAACATACATCTGAGTGTAAAAGACAGATTATACAGACAATCCCATGTGATATGAGTTTTCATTCAACTTTCAGAAGTGTTTGGCTGAAGCACCACATATTCAGCTGGATAGTGTATGCATTTGTATGTTCCATAAGGTTCACATAAACATGAGCGAGAAAGAAACACACTTGGCTGACTTACGTATTTTATTGTTTTAAATTACTGGTCTTGGTTATACTGAAGATATTAAACCAACAACGATGTCTGCTGCCCAGCTTTGAAAGCTCAGATTTTGGAAAAGGCTGTACAGTAACCCTATGGGAAAATTAATTGAGATATGAGACCACTACCTTAGTTCATTCCGCAACTGAAAATGTCAGATACTTTTATACGTTTTACAAGTCTGTCTATTATGCATATTTACATGTACTTATTACTATTATCTTTACTACTATTCTATAATTTATATTATAGGAAAGTATAGGCCATGCCGTTGACTTATTGCTACAAATAAAAAAGACGTTTGCTCAATGAATGCACATTTACAGAATGAGTGTGTGTGTGTGTGTGTGTGTGTGTAGTTCGAGGGTTTATAGACCGTCCGCTTCTAGATGTGCATGTAGGTTGATCTGGTGCTGCTGTGTTGCTGTGTAGTCGTCTCTGTTGTATGTATCTAGGTTGTCGCTGCGGCAGTGAAGTGTTATTTGGCGTGGCTGGTGGTGGTGGCTCCTACATCCACTAGGTGGTGCTGTCCTGCATCCGCTACTGGTATATGGTCGGGGTCCTTGTTTTGGGGCCACACCCATCACATTATGGCCCCTGCGCTGCAAACATTATCAGATGACTGTATAGATAAATTCCCTCTTCAGTTGTCAGACTACGGTCGAATGTAGGCCTCGGCGTCGATCCCTAACTATTACTAACGAATTACTGCTTCTTGGTTACTGCTACTGTGTGGGTTGATCTCAGCTCCGGCCCGCGGACTTCTGTCTTTCCAACTTCCAAGTTCATATACCGCCATCAGATGATGAGTGCCTTGATGGGGGCGCAGGGGACATAATGATATTAATATACACGGTAATATACGTGTGTGTGTGAATGTGTCGGTGCGTGTGTGTGTGTGTGTGCGTGTGTGCGTGCGTGCGTGCGTGCGTGTGTCTGTGTGTTTGAGAGAGAAATTGAGTATGCTATTATACATGTTGATAGTTATGTTCCAGACTGTGTCATATCTTCATTAAAATAGTAAGTTGTTTTCTGTGTCATATCGTCATTAAAAAAGTAAATTTTTAAAATCGCTTACACATATTTCTATACTTCTGTATTACAATAGTTTCATTGTATTTGTTTTATTAAAACTGCATACTTTTGAAGTGTGTTCATCTTGTACATGTTTTACCCGTGCGATGTATGTTAAAGTAGCTATCCCACCAACAACAACCGCATTTTACTAAATATGTACACCGTTTCTAAACCTACTGACGACATATATATAATTTACCCATTTTGAGAACAAAACAATCTATAGACACAATTTAAACAGCCTTAACCAGCCAGGCCAAAACCCAAAACTGGAGCAGGGAATTAAGAGTTACCAACTCATAATACGTTTTACGCGTGTTCAATCACGGGTATTTACAGAACCCGTTATAAATCTATACTATTATTCGGCAGTCATACATTAGTATATGACCTGAACACATGGATAGAGTTTTGATAAACGGTTTTGAAGTGTAATTTTGCCATTATGTGGCGGGTTAGTTTCGATAATATAAATACTAATATTATACAAGATACAAGCATATTTAAATCAAGACGGTTATTTACAAGCACCATAACATTAGCACAATGACATCATTAGCACAATGACATATTTTCCGACAGAATATATTTTATGATTATAACATATATTCTAATACACCCGCACTATATAGCTTAATTTAAAATATCTCGTTATATTGATCGATATATCACTGTAACGTTTGCAACGTTAGGAGAATAAGCAAGGCAATGCGAACGATATCACTGTTAGGCAAACGTTAGGAGAGCAAGCAAAGCAATGCGAACGATTTCAGATGTGTGCGTTATTTTCACATTTTAGGGGTATTAGAATAGAAATAGAACATCGTTTACGTTGAATTATCTTGTAATATATCACGGTTTGTCGTTCAATTGTAAACAATAATTTCACGAGCCCGAATCGTTCAATTGTAAACAATAATTATTGTTTACAATTGTAAACAATAATTATTGTTTACAAATGAACACCAAACCGTGATATATTACACGATAATAAACTGTAAACGATGTTCTATTTCTTAAGCATAGCAGCTAAAACCTGGTAATAACAGATACATAAAGGCAAACTTAGCATGTATAGTTCAGGCAAAATATAAGCACATTCAAAGCAAAAACAAAACACGCAGATATAAGCCTATATAATTAAATTGAATTGGGGTTTTACGGCGCACCAACATATGAAAGGTTATATGGCACCTAACAGGAATCAACATGCAAGGCTCATCCTCCATTTATATCAAGATAAAATATGGAGAATGGGCATCTAACCTTCTAATCTGCAGAACTTCAAAGTTGCTGCAAATTCTATAATATACACCCAATTTACGATGGAGCCACGTTTCCAGGTTTCCATACGCAGTGTCATGATAAAAACCTTGAATGAGCATGATAATAAATGACAAAATGAACATGAAGTGGGCTCCAACCCCTCTGCCTCTAGCGGGATTTGCAGTGGTTGTATTCTACCCCGGCAACCACACGGGGAATATAAGCCTTTATACATAATGTTTATATCAGGCTCTAGTAGAATTGGTATTACGAATAATATTTAAAATTAGATATAATGTCGAACAGGAAATGCAGCATTCAAGAACCACAGTAAACCAATAGCACGCGTATAAACAAACAACACTTTTAAAGATGACTGAAAGGCAAGACACATCACTAACATAAAAGGGTTGCACCAAACCTAACTCTTACCCTATTGTCACTCCAATAAAACGGGACAATGAATAAAGATATCCCCGCCAGGTAAGATAACTCTTATTTTGTTGAGCCTTTGGTAAATTATATTTAATCTAACCTTTACGTGGTCCGAGTATTAACGTTCATACGCATCTAACACCTTCTCCAAGAAGCGAAAACGGGGTTGGCTGGGGTATGAAATAAAACCTTAATTTCGTCTTAAAAATGCGTATTGTAAAATTAAAACATATAATAAGTAATTTTAAACAGGTTATCACATTTTTTCAGTAAAGGAATGTGTTTAAACGAAATATTCATTATAAAAATCTGCTAATATAAGCATTCCCATCGCTTAATGGAATTAAGGCGGGACCACGTAAAGTACGTCAATTGATCACTCATATGTCTCATACAGGGACTTCCTACAAAGAGTTCCTACATGCAGACACATGCTTCGATTGTTTGAAGTACAACTTAAGCACAAAACTCAGCAAAACACATTTAGACAATCAAAAGTAAAAGCGCACATTACAATGTATCATAATTTTGCAAACTAGAAAAAAAAAAATTCCAGATTATTTTATTGTTTTATTGTTTTTAAACAAAATATGTATGGCCCATGAACATGTTTACGTAATATATACAAATTCAAGCATGTTAGATGGCTTTTTTGTTAGTACATGTACATAGAATAACAAGCAGTATTGCACCAACGATTCATATTAGTTATAATAATGAAACAAAGGATATACTTATGCGTTGGAAAAGGCCAAACACGATAAATACGAATATATTGCAGTCTCGGTTTGACAGAGACTGTTCATGAACGGTAGTCAAATATGCTTGCTACCGTTCACGCCTCCTAGCCCCCTAGCCTCCTAGCCCCGGGTTCAGCAGAACTCAATATGCCCAATGTTAGATTTAAGTTTAACTGTAAACTGTAGCAAGCGTTTGCTTGTTATCGAGATGGGAAAGATATTTTTTTAATTTATTTAAATATCAAGAGTATGAATCCTTATCTTAAAATGTTTACAACAACCTGAATCTATCATGACTATCTGCATTTAGAAGCAAAAACAACAATGCTTACAAACAGAGAAAAAAGCATGTCGTAAATTGTAATTTGGTCAAACATATAAGCATAGAACTGAACTGAATTGGGTTTTTTATAGCGCACCAACAGCGAAGGTCATATGGCGACTTTCCAGCTTGTATTGGTTTAGGACTGGCCCCAGGTCCCCATGGTGGCAATTTTCGTGCACGGGCGAGCACCTGGGAAGAACAACCGACGTTCCGCATGCCAGATCTTATAAAAAACAAGAGGATAATCAATTTATGGGGTCTCAGTTGTTTGTATGCACAGATAATGCCCCATTTTTCATTAGTCATCTCTAGTCAAAGCAAAATTATTGAAGGTCTTTTTTTTTCTCTTAAAACGGAGATGCGCTCTGACACATATTATAAGTCCTCCTCCGTGGGATGGTGTCTGCTCTCAATTTTATATCCATCACTGTGAAATCGATTGCCAATAAATGTCTCATCTAGTTTGGTATTTGTAATAATAAGCTTGTCTGTCAAATTATCTGCATAATTTGATTTGATGTAAATCTTCAATAAGCATAGAACTGAACTGAATATTTTTTCTAGTCGCACCAACAGCTAATGTCATATGGCGACTTTCCAGCTTTTATTGGTGGAGGAAGGCCCCAGGTCCCCTCGGGACACTTTTCGTGCATGGGTGGGCACCTGGGAAGAACCACCGACGTTCCGCATGCCAGATCTTATAAAAAACAAGAGGATAATCAATTTATGGGGTCTCAGTTGTTTGTATGCACAGATAATGCCCCATTTTTCATTAGTCATCTCTATTCATAGCAAAATTATTGAAGGTCTTTTTTTCTCTTAAAAGGGAGATGCGCTCGGACACATATTATAAGGCCTCCTCCATGGAATGGGTCTCATCTTTCAATTTTATATCCATCACTGTGGAATAGATTGCCAATAAAGCTCTCATCTAGTTTGTATTTGTAATAATAAGCCTGTCTGTCAAATTATCTGCATAATTTGTTGTAAAGTGTTCAATTTATATCTAACACTGATTAAGTTAAAAACAAATGAAAGCGATCTCTTTGTATTCTTGTTTCTCAAGGTTCTGAGATTGTGAACATTATCATGAGTAGATTCCAATGAATCAAATAAACGTTTGTGTAGAGTTTGATTCAGAGGTTTTGTGTGAATGAATTAACCAGTCTACCTCTGGGTCTGGTTGTGGTAGATTACTATTCATTCATTCATTCATTTATTCATGTGTATATTTTACACAAGCTATTCTCTTCGTTGTTGCTGTTTGTCGGCGATGCATGGACTGCGTGACTCTATGTTTCGTGCCCCCAGGTATAGATGGGGCTCAGATACATTTTCTGAGGGAGTTAAAATAAGTATAAAAGTCGAACAGGAAATGTAGCTTTCACAGAACAAAGTAATCCCAAAAACACGCAAAATCACAAACATGAATGGCAATATTAATAAGGAATAAAGGCATAAACACAAAAGGGTTGACAATAGGTTTAGTGAGTAGCTCACAGGAGCTGAAGAACCACGGGTCTTGTGTTTCTATATTATACATAGATATTAAAGTCGAACAGGAAAAGCAGCATTCAAGGATGCCAGTCAACCACAAACACACACAGATACAAAGAACAAATTTAAAGATAAATTAAAGGCCAAATAAGAATCACAAACACAATATGCTGTATATCTTTGTACCCATGATTCTCATGAATCGCATTTGAGAGCACGGTGCTTTTTAGCCACCTTATTAACATTGCCATTCATGTTTGTCGTTTTGCTGATTTTGTGTTTACTGTGTTCTGTAAAAGCTGCATTTCCTGTTCGACTTTTATACTTATTTGTATGTGTTTAAAGATTGCTTCATGTGATACAAGTCAAAGTTCGGCGCCAACATAGTGTGTGGGTTGTTTGGTGTGTGTGGGTGGGGTGTGGGTATGAGGGGTGGTGTTCCTATGTTTATAGTGGGATAAAATGAACTAACTAAAAATGACCCTCTAAAAAGAAATGGTATTCAGAAATACATCAAATGTCTGTGAATAAATTATGTTCCAAGCTTTAAATAGTGTTATTTGAATTAGACAGTTGTGTTCAAATGGGTTGGTATAGAGTCCTAAAACCCCAAATATCCAAAACCCATGTTACTATGTATAAATATTTAGTGGCTTCCAAAATGCCATTCAGTGAAGAGAACATGTGTAACTGTCCCGAAAATAAAGAATTAGCATGGTAATCAATTCAATTAGAGCTCTATTTCAAGCAATAACACATGTGTATCTAAAAATCATATTCATTTGTTCATAACATGTATCACCTTTTGACCACCGAAACGACTAACTTACACCAAAATATTTAAGTAGGAAGAGATCGAGTAACACCATCTAACTCACTAAAACGAGCTTCCCGCTAACGGTGCAGTCAAAAACTCAAAAGCCGATGTAAGACAAACATTAAATGTTTCACAAACCGTTGTGCTTCGACTCTGAATATCCAAATGGTCTTCAGTGATTCGTTTTTTTCTATTTTCACAAATATAAATCCAAGGACGCTGCCATCATGTCAGCTCTACTGGCCGAAGGCCGAAGGCCAGCAGAGCTTATGGGATGACGAGTTGTCCGTCGTCCGTCCGTTAACATTTGCCTTGTGAACACTCTAGGACCTTCATTATTAATCGGATCTTTAAGAAACTTTGATAGTGTCTTTTTATTAATGAAAGCTCGGACACGTTCGACAACCAGACAAATCGGATCAGTAACACCGGAGCATGGCCCTTGTTTTTTCTGAAAATGCTATTTTCTGCCTTGCGAACACTCCAGGGCCTTCAATATTTATCGGATCTTTACGAAACTTCTCCAGTGTCTTTATATCAATAAAAGCTCGGGAAAGTTTGAAAACCAGCCAGTTCAAAATAATTTCACTGTTATAGCCCTTGTTTTGCCGAAAAATGCAATATTAAGCATTGTGAACACTCTAGCACATTCATTTATTAATTGAACTTTACCAAACTTGCAAAGATTGTTAATATCAATGAAAGCTCAGACAAGTTCGAAAATCAGCTAGATCAAACTATTAACAACGGAGTTATTGCCCTTGATTTAGTTAAAAATGCTATATTTTGCCTCGTTAAGACGATAGGGCCTTCATCTTTCATCCGATCATTACCAAACTTTACAAGATTGTTAATATTAATAAAAGCTCGGAAAAATTAAAAAAACAGCTAGATCGGATGAGTAACAATGGAGTTATGGCCCTTGGTCTAGTTAAAAATGCTATATTTTGCCTCGTTAAGATGATAGGGCCTTCATTTAACATGATATCTTTACGAAACTTTACCAGATTGGTAATATCAATGACAGCTCGGACAAGTTAGAATACCATTCAGATCGAAATAGTAACAGTGGAGTTATGGCCCTTGATTTAGTAAACATCCTATATTTTGCCTCGTTACGACGATAGGGCCTTCATCTTTCATCCGATCTTTACGAAACTTCACTAGATTGTTAATATCAATGAAAGCTCGGACAAGTTCGAAAACCATCCAGACTGGACCATTCATGGCCCTTGATTTTCTGAAATCTGCTATATTTTGGCCTCATTAAGACGAAAGGGCCCTCATATGGCCGGATTTCATTGAAACTTTGGAGAGATGATCAGTACCAAGCCTAGTTGTACATAGTCACCGTTTTCCAGTTGAATGGTTTTGGCGGAGTCAAAGCCCTTTAAAGGTTTCTATTCGAAAGCGTAAATCTAGGTCTCATGGTCTTAGGCGTAATGGTAACATCAAACGTAAATCGCGTGTAATTATTTCTGTCGCTGATTTACATACTCTATGCTTTCACGGCTTACCATTTTGTCCATTTCTTCACTAAAGTTGATCGACAGAATTTTCATTCGTACAGATTCCTAGTATAACACTGCTTCCATAGTTCAAAGCTACACACAACATGTTCTCCGACCCCATATTGACAAGGAGTCTGAACACGTCAGGCATTTTCTAAAACTACTATATATTAATAAAGGTATCGATTTCATTGACATGCCTAGTATTTTTCGGGATACTCATGTAGTTGATTCTATCCCAAAATATTTCAAAATTTCCGAAAGTCCTGTAATTTGTTATAAGTATAAAAAGCCTATTAGAAATATTATTTTCAACTACAACAAAATAGTTTCTGACCTTGATATAGTACATAATATTCCTAAGGAATGTGAATGCAACACATCAAAATGTTGCTATGCTCCAGCAGGCCATGTCATCATAATTTTGATATTGTTGATAAACGTATTCGGCATTTGCTTTCGAAAGGTCCTAAATATAGATTACCTTCAACTATTGATTTTAATGCCTGTCTTGCCCAGATCGCACACTCTATTGAAGATTTTAGTATAAAATGGTGTCGTAGAGAACATGCGGATCCGAACTCGCTTTCTACTTGGAAAAAGTCAATTCTTAAAATTATAGATACACGTATTAACTTTTATAATGCTAACCCTCTTTACTACCTCCGAGACCTAGGTTTTCCTTTCGTAATTTAAAATCGGGAATTCAGGAATTTCATAATAAATTTGTTTTAGTTCCTGCAGATAAAGCAGCTAATAATGTAATTAGTGTTTGACGCCTACATGTACATTACGTCAATGTTTTATCTCTGGAACTCGGCAGCCCCATTTCGTATACTCCAGTTAATTCTACTGAGGATGATGTTGTTTCCGCACATATCACTCGTTGCACTACTTTCAAGGCTGTTGTAAACGATAAGCAAAATAAACTGCCTACCATATACTGGATTCCTAAATTACATAAAAATCCGTATAAGGCTCGCTTTATTTCTAATTCTAGTGCCTGCACCACAACAAACATCTCCAAACGTTTAACTTATTGTCTTACTGCCGTTAAAGATCATGTTAAACTATATTGAGATAAAACTTATGAAAACTCTTGGATTAATTTGTTTTGGTCTATAAAAAATTCAGGAGACGTTTTTGATAAAATTTTCAATAAAGGTCACGTTTCATCAATAAGTACTTGTGACTTCTCTACACTAAATACAACCTTACCACATCATCTTATTAAAGACAAGCTAATTTCTCTTATTCAAAAAACATTCACTAGAGAAAATACTACAGTTTTGGCATGTATTAATATTAAAGCGTTTTTTACTAACGGTAGTTTAGACAATTATACTATGTGGACTTGCTATGAAGTTTGTGAAGCACTCATCTTCCTATTAGATAATATTTTCGTCAGATATGGTACCACCGTTTAAAGACAAATTGTTGGTATCCCTATGGGTACGAACGTTGCACCACGTGTCGCAGATTTGTTTTTATTTTGCTATGAAAGAGATTTCATGTTGAGTCTTTCACCAGATACCCAGGCAGATGTTATTGAAGCTTTTAATGACACCTCTCGGTATCTGGATGACATACTGAACATTAACAACCCTTTCTTTCCAACTATGGTTGATAATATTTATCCTAAAGAACTTCAGCTTAATAAAGCTAATATATCTGATAATAACGCTTCTTTTCTTGATTTAGATCTCTGAAAATAATTAGCAAAATCTATGACAAGAGAGATGATTTTAATTTTGACATTGTTAATTATTCGTAATCTTTGTATCACTAAAAAGCTACTCAATCAGGGTTACCGTTACCATAAACTTAGTAAAACCTTTGCAAAATTTTATTATCGTAACCCTTACCTTCTTTCCAAATATAAAAGTAATTTAAGGACTCTTCTGCGACAAGGACTATCACAACCTGACTTCTATGGTGATGTGATTTATAAACTTCGTAAGATTCTTGGTCATGATCACTTTCATACTATCTTTGTTAAACTTGTTAAAAAGTTTATCAAAAGAGGTTATGACCCTATCATTTTGCAACGTTATGTCGTTTGGTGGTGGACCCTTTTACAGTTCGCCACTATGCTTTCCTCTTTAATTGTACGATGACCGGACAGGCTGTGGACCCTATGATGACGCCTACCTAAAGCCCATTGGGACGGTGGCGTTTGATGTTTGTCTATGATCTTTCCTGTCGTGCCCTTAATGGTTTATTCTCTTGTTGCTCTGGCTTCTGCCAAGTCATTGAGTACATTCATTGTGGCTTTCTAGGCTATTGTTGTTGTTTTTCTATTATATTTACACGAGCATATTTGTGTTTTACTTATATTGCCTATTGATGCTGCCTCGTTGGTTAGAGATTAGATCATGGCGGGGATTTCTTTATTTACACTGTCCTGTTTTAATGGGATGACAGTAGGGAAAGTGTGAGATTTGGTGCACCCTAGTACCGGTTTAAACCCCCAGTGGCCTTTGTTGCAACTGACCGTTCCAAGGCGGTAGCCCTATTGTCAACCATTTTGTGTTTGTGATGTCGTTTGCATTTTTTTTACTTTTGCCTTCTCGTTCGTCTGTTTGCGTGTTTGTTTTTGTGTTTTGTGGTTGGCTGTCGTCCTTGAATGCTGCTTTCCCTGTCCGATATTTTTGTCTTTCTTTAATACACAAACGTTGTTCTTACTAGTTCTCCTGAACCCCTGGCCGGATTAAACGAAACTTTTTAGGGATGATCAATTCCAGGTCTAGTTGTGCAAATCATCGCCGTGTTCCGGTTGAATGGTTTTTGGCTGACTTATGGCCCTTTAAAGGTTTTAATACACAAACTTTGTTATGACTAGTTCTCCTGAAGCCCTTCTCCGAATGTAAACGAAACTTTTTAGGGATGATCAATTCCATGTCTAGTTATGCAAATCATTGCCGTGTTCCGGTTGAATGATTTTTGGCAGAATTAAGGCCCTTTAAGGTTTTAATACACAGACTTTGTCTGATCTACTTCTCCGGAACCCTTGCCAGATTTAAATGAAACTTTGCAGGGATGATCAGCACCAGCCTAGTTGTGCATGTCATCGTCGCGTGCCGGTTTACAGATATTTTACAGAGTTATGGTCTTTTAAAGGATTTTGATACATTTTTTCCGGGCTAGTTCTCCTGAACCCCTGACTGGATATAGACGAAACTGGACAAGGATGGCCAGTACTAAGCCTAGTTGTGCATATCATCGCTCTATTTCGGTTGAATGATTTTTGGCAGAGTAAGGGCCCGTAAATGTTTTAATACACAAACTTTGTCCAGATTAGTCTCTTCTGAACTCTTTGCCAGATTTCAGCGAATCTTGGCGGGGATGATCAGTGCTAAGCCTAGTTGCACCTGTCATTGCCATGTTCTGGTTGAATGAATTTTGGCAGAGTTATGAGCCCTTAAAGGTTTTAATACACTAACTTTGCCGAGACTAGTTCTCCTGAACCTCTGGCTTGATTTCAACGAAACTTTGCAGGGATGGTCAGTACCAAGCCTAGTTGCGTATATCACCATGTTCCGGTTGAATGATTTTTGAAAGACTTATGGCCTCTCATACATAAACTTTATCTTGAGCCAGTAGAGCGTCAACAGGCCCTCTTGGGCCTCTTGTTTTATATGTATCGTGACCGAAGTCTAACCGTGGACATAAGGAGATACCTCATTGATTGGGACCAGACGACGAACCAATCAGGTAACTCCTTACGTCAACGGTTGACCTCGGTCACGTGACAATTCAAAAACAAGATGCCAGCGTCCTTGGATTTATATTTGTGAAAATATAAAAATGCGTATCACTGAAGACCATTTGGACATTCACAGTCGAAGCACAACGGTTTGTGAAACATTTAATGTTTGTCTTAAATCGGCTGCTGAGTTTTTGACTGCACCGTAGCGGGAAGCTCGTTTTAGTGAGATGAGGTGGTGTTACGCGATCTCTTCCAACTTAGATATTTTGGTGTAAGTTAGTCGTTTCGGTTGTCTGGTGTCTGGTTGTTTTACCTATACACACGACTGAACATTTAGCTGTGGAAATGGAAGAAACTAAACTATTTTAGTTTCATTAATTGTTATTTAAACAGTATCTTATTCAAACATTTCCAGTTTAATCGTGCATGATATCGTTTCAGGTATACCAGAATATGGCATGATTATAATATCTCGACGATAACGAAAAGTACGAAAAACATTCTAGCATGGTGCGTGACGCCATTGGCATGCAGGTCGCAAACAAGTACAATGTTATGAACAAATGAATATGATTTTTAGATACACATGTGTTATTGCTTGAAATAGAGCTCTATGTAAATAGATAACCATGTTAATCCTTTATTTTCTGGTCAGTTACACATGTTCTCTTCACTTTAAAAGGTGTCCTTCTTCCAAAATGCCATTAAGTCTTTATGGCATTTTGGAAGCAGGACACCTTTTAAATCTGTATACTTAGTAACATGGGTTTTTGATATTTGAGACTTTAGGACTCTATACCAAACCATTTAAACACCATCCCAACACCGTGCTGACCCCCTTTGGTATGACCTAATGCAGACATTGAGAGTATTTTATCACAATTCCAAAGTGCATAGCAATCACCCGGTCAAACGGCAACAAGCCTGGTAAGGCACCTGTGGCGCGAAATTTGTCCTGATCTATATGTAATTCCTTAGAATTTTACGCAATGACAACATCGACTTCGTAATGATTTGGCAAATAGGTTCATGAAGCTAATGATATATATGTTCGAAAACAAACGAGTAAATCCCCAAAAATGTTCTATTCTGCTATTATACCTTGTACCACTACTATGGCCCATTTTCATCTGTTTAGGAGGAATGTCTAATAAATATCCATATACCGTATAGTGCCATACCCCAGCCATTGTTATACAGTAGGTTACAAAAGGCCAGGCCTAAAGAAAGCGTTATAATCAATTAATCTTTAAGTATCCGGGGTTTTTTATTACTAAAATTAATATAGATCATCAATAAAAACAAGTCATTTTCAAATATAATTTGACACACTGAAATGATGTTCAGATCTGTCGATACTCAAGTTTTATTGTTTTATACCAAAGTGTTGTAAAACATATTCTTACATGCTTTAGTCTAACCATACTCCAGCCATCGAAACGCAGGATATTACAATAGTCCAGGTAATGGATGGTGCCTAAATAGTCTAACCATACCCCAACCGTTGTCATACAGTAGATTACAACGGGTCAGGTATCCTGTATCTGCTATAGTATAAGTAGATAAAATTGAAACAGTAAATTAGCATTCAAGGACCGAAATCAACCATGAACACGCACAGAAACAACAACAACTACAAAGATGAATAAAAGGCAAGATATGACACAAAAACATACAAAGTTTGACATTAGGACTACCGCCTTGGAACGGTCAGTGGACAAAAGGCCGCTGAGGGTTTAAACCAGGTTCTAGAGATCACCAAACCTCACGCCTACCCTATTGTTATCCCTATAAAAGGGACAGTGTAAACGATATCCCCTCCAGATTATATTCTCTAACAAACAAGAAACGACTAAAAACTCTAGAAAAGGAAATTAAAATCAACTCTCTTGTCATATATTTTACTAATTATTTTGCCATTTTCAATAGAGAGATGTAAATCAGGTAAAGAAGTGACAGTATCAGAAATGTTAGCTTTGTTGAGTGGAAGTTTTTTTGGAAAGATAGTACTAACCATAGTAGAAAAGAAAGGATATACCAATCGCTATAACAGAGTACATTACAACGGGCCAGATCTGCTTAAATCTAACCATATCTCACCATAACTAAAAAGTAGGATACCACAGGTCATATAATATATAGCATCTACTACAGTTCAACCATAGTCCAACCATCGTCATATAGTATAGTACAACAGGCCAGATAATGTATTGTGCCTGATAAACTCAAACCATACCCCGGACATTGTCATACAGTAGATTGCACCCGGTCAGGGTATGGGTATGTATTGTGCCTGATCAACTCAAGCCTTAAGCCCCACCCCCGGTAATTTTCATACAGTATATTACAACGGGCCAGGTAATGTATGGTGCCTGATAAAACTCAAACCATACCCCGACTATTGTCATATAGTAGATTACACCAAGCCATGTAATGTATTGTACGAGATAATCTCAAACCATACCCCCGGTCATTGTCATACAGTAGATTACACCAGGCCAGGTTATGTATTGTGCCTGATAAACTCAAACCATATCACGGTTATTGTCATATAGTAGATTTCACCAAGGCAGATAATGTTTTGTGCCTGATAAACTCAAACCGTTCCGCGGTCATTGTGATACAATAGATTACACAAAGCCAGGTAATGTATTGTGCCTGATAAACTCAAACCATACCCCGGTCATTGTCATACAGTAGATTGCACCCGGTCAGGGTATGGGTATGTATTGTGCCTGATCAACTGAAGCCTTAAGCCCCACCCCCGGTAATTTTCATACAGTATATTACAACGAGCCAGGTACTGTATGGTGCCTGATAAAACTCAAACCATACCCCGACTATTGTCATATAGTAGATTACACCAAGCCATGTAATGTATTGTACGAGATAAACTCAAACCATACCCCCGGTCATTGTCATACAGTAGATTACTCCAGGCCAGGTTATGTATTGTGCCTGATAAACTCAAACCATATCCCGGTTATTGTCATATAGTAGATTTCACCAAGCCAGATAATGTTTTGTACGAGATAAACTCAACCCATATCCCCCGATCATTGTCATACACCAGGCCAGTTTATGCATTGTGCCTGATAAACTCAAACCATACCCCCGGACATTGTCATACAGTAGATTAAACCAAGACAGATAATGTATTGTGCGAGATAAACTCTAACCGTACCCCCGATCATTTCATACAGTAGATTACACCAGACCAGGTTATGTATTGTGCTAGATAAACTCAAACCATACTCCCTGGTCATTGTCATACAGTAGATTACCCCAGACCAGGTAATGTATTGTGCCTTATAAACTCAAACCATATCCCGGCCATTGTCATACAGTAGATTACTCTAGGTCAGTTGATGTATTTTGCCTGACAAACTCAAACCATCCCCAGGCTATTGTCATAGTGTAGATTACACCCGGCTATTGTCATATAGTAGATTACACCCAGTTAATGTATTGTGCGAGATAAACTCCAACAATATCACCCGGTCATTGTCATACAGTAGATTACACCAGGCCGGGTAATGTATTGTGCCTCAGTAAAACTCAAACCATATCCCGGCCATTGTCATACAGTAGATTACTCCACTTCATGTAATATATTGTGCCTAATAAACGCAAACCATATCCCCTGGTCATTGTCAAACAGTAGATTACTCCAGGTCAGGTGATGTACTATGCCTGATAAACTCAAACCATACCCCCGGACATTGTCATAAAGTAGATTACACCCGGCCAGGTAATGTATTGTGCCTAATAAACTCAAACCATACCCCCGGTAATTGTCATACAGTAGATTACACCCGTCCAGGTAATGTATTGTGCCTGATAAACTCAAATCATACCCTGGCCATTGTCATACAGTATATTACTACAGGTCAGTTAATATATCGTGCCTAATAAATTCAAAACCATATCCCGGCCATTGTCATACAGTAGATTACTACAGGTCAGGTAATGTATTGTGCCTAATAAACTCAAAACCATACCCCGGCCATTGTCATACAGTAGATTACACAGGACCAGGTAATGTATTGTGTCTGATAATCTCAAATCATACCCTGGCCATTGTCATACAGTATATTACTACAGGTCAGTTAATATATCGTGCCTAATACATTCAAAACCATATCCCGGCCATTGTCATACAGTAGATTACTACAGGTCAGGTAATGTATTGTGCCTAATAAACTCAAAACCATACCCCGGCCATTGTCATACAGTAGATTACACAGGACCAGGTAATGTATTGTGTCTGATAATCTCAAATCATACCCTGGCCATTGTCATACAGTATATTACTACAGGTCAGTTAATATATCGTGCCTAATAAATTCAAAACCATATCCCGGCCATTGTCATACAGTAGATTACTACAGGTCAGGTAATGTATTGTGCCTAATAAACTCAAAACCATACCCCGGCCATTGTCATACAGTAGATTACACAGGACCAGGTAATGTATTGTGTCTGATAATCTCAAATCATACCCTGGCCATTGTCATACAGTATATTACTACAGGTCAGTTAATATATCGTGCCTAATAAATTCAAAACCATATCCCGGCCATTGTCATACAGTAGATTACACAGGACCAGGTAATGTATTGTGTCTGATAAACTCAAACCATATCCCGGCCATTGTCATACAGTAGATTACACAGGACCAGGTAATGTATTGTGCCTGATGAACTCAAATCATATCCCGGCCATTGTCATAGTGTAGATTACACCAGCTCAGGTAATGTATTGTGCCTGATAAACTCAAACTTTACCCATGCCATTGTCGTAGAGTAGATTACAACAGGTCACAGGTAATGTGTAGCATCAGCTGCAGCCTAACATTGTCATACAAAGAATTGCACCAGGTGAGGTAATATACTCAGTTGCAAAAGAATGTGGACACTAAGGTTTGTTTAGATTTATTTGTATAAAGTTTATTTAGAATTAAATTGACAAATTCCAATATGAATATGCCATGTTTGGTGCAAAAGTTTGTATCATTTCATTGCCTATATCATGTTGCAATTTGTTATTCAATAGGTCGAATCATTAAGGGACTGTCTCTTGATAAAGAGGATAGGGTGTAAAGTACACATTTTCAAAGTGTCCAGTTTCTTTTGCAACTTAGTATATAAAGCGCCGGCTACAGTCTAACAAAAGGAAATGGCGCCGAAACGTTAAAAACACAAAATACTTACGGTCATAAGCAAAATAATTCTCAAATTAAATGTTATTATTATGGGATTACAAAGCATGTTTGGTTCCAGGATCATCCATGGGACTCTGGGGGTGGGGTCAACAGTCCAAATACAAAAGTACCCTAAACATAATTCATTCATTTAGATACTGTCATACATACAGAATGACCTACCATGGTTTCTTTACATTAAGAATAAGCTATGCTTATTTAGTTTTAACTCTATTAAAACCAAGCTACAACTGTACTAGGCAGATGTTTTGTTTTACCTATAACCAAAGACTGAACATTTAGCCGTGGAAATGGAGAAACTAAACTATTTTAGTTTACTTGCATTAATTGTTATTTAAACAGTATTTTATTCAAACATTTCAAGTTCAATCGTGCATGATATCGTTTTAGTATACCAGAATATGGCATGATTATAATATCTCGACGGTAACAAAAAGAACGAAAAAGATTCTAGCATGGTGCTTGACGCCATTGGCATGCAGGTCGCAAACACGTACACTATAATTCCGATCCAACACAATTCCTGTCCTATCTTACACCCTTCAATCGCATAACACTTCGATTCTGAGGTTTATTGACATCATACAGGCTGTGGCGTCATATTTAAAAAGTCTATAAATCATTATATTTAAAGTAGGAGTCTGTTTGTTTGGCGTTTCACATCATTTCAGGAATGGTTAATGAAATTATGCAACTCTGTTTATGTGATAAATGACGAGTGTGAAATTATCGCTTCTTGTACGAAAGTTGTAAGTGGCAAACGTAAATGACGTTTCTGTAGGACTCACACCACTATTATCTCCCTTGTATACTCGTGCCTTACAGATGAAGGAGGTAGATAAAAATACAAGTTCGCTTTTCTACATTTTACAGGATACATTGATTTATCTTTACCAGGTTCTAAATCTACAGCATTTTAGGAAGAGATCACAGAAAAATTAATGCATGTTGATATAAGATTTCTAGCTAATTATGCCTCATTTTACACATCATGGGTCTAATCTCCACGGTGTTGTATTTTTGTCTAAAATTTGATAGGTGTGAGTCACGCAAACATTAAATTAAAAAAAGTTCAATCTGATAAATATTTGTTAAAAGTTGATAACATGCATATATTGGATCAATGAAGAATTTAAGCATAAATACATGTTGCAAAATCTTTTTTATCTTTATGCCACGAACAAAAACAATGGGACCCTATGGAAAATTAATTGTGGTGTGAGACGTGTAGACTCCGTTGATTATGTTGAGTAGTGTTTATGTTTTAGCATATGGACTCAACAATGTTAGCAGTATGAATCGTGTCAATATTGACGTTATATGCTCTGTCCTTGTAATGAATTTCTCTGTCAAGGATTCATTCACATCGTTTAATGGGAGCTCGACTTGTAAGTGAGGAAGTGTGGCGGGAGGTGTACAGTACTGGCTCTACCCAGGAAAAGTGGGTGGTCTGCCTCCACCCCAAAATATCGACCGTCATATATATTCCTTACATGTGTTGAAAATGACGTAAAACACCATACACACAAACAAACAAATCACATCGTTTAAAACAGAAATTCTTTGCCCATAAATAACATGACGCCAGTTGTCAATCATTTATCTACCTCAACCAATGAAACCAATATACCTCAGACACACTAAAGCACGTGCACTTATAATAAAACATAATGTCAAATATACTATTCATCAACAATAGGGCGGGGATATATAAATCCTGGCGTGATGTTATTGCCAGGGGCGGATCCAGGATTTCAGCTTAGGGGGGGGCGTAAGATTTTGGTAAATTTTCGGGTCCGTTTCTAGCCTCATAAAACGGTTGCGGTAGTGCATTGATAGGGTAAAAAAGTCCGTTTTCAAATAAAAGGAATTATCAATGTGTTAATTAAACCACTCATTAGGCATTATGCGTCGAGCGAGCGAAGGAGCGAAAAAAAATTGTTATACTGAGGGCGTGCATCGAAATTGTTTGATATTTTATCTACAGTAACATGGACATACATGTAAGAATAAAAAAAGTCCGTTTTCAAATAAAAGGATTTAACAATGTGTTAATTAAACCACTCATTAGCCATTATGCGTCGAGCGAGCGAAGCGAGCGAAAAAAAAAATTATACTGAGGGCGTGCATCGAAATTGTTTGATATTTTATCTACAGTAACATGGACATACATGTATGAATAAAAAAAGTCCGTTTTCAAATAAAAGGATTTAACAATGTGTTAATTAAACCACTCATTAGCCATTATGCGTCGAGCGAGCGAAGCGAGTGAAAAAAAAAATTATACTGAGGGCGTGCATCGAAATTGTTTGATATTTTATCTACAGTAACATGGACATACATGTATGAATAAAAAAAAGTCCGTTTTCAAATAAAAGGTTTTAACAATGTGTTAATTAAACCACTCATTAGTCATTATACGTAGAACGAGCGAAGCGAGCGAGAATTTTTTTTATACTGAGGGCGTGCATCGAAATTGTTTGATATTTTATCTACAGTAACATGAACATACATGTATGAATAAAAAAGTCCGTTTTAAAATAAAAGGTTTTAACAATTTGTTAATTAAACCACTCATTAGCCATTATGCGTCAAGCGAGCGAGAAATTTTTTAATACTGAGGGCGTGCATCGAAATTGTTTGATATTATATCTACAGTAACATGGACATGTATGAATAAAAAAAGTCCGTTTTCAAATAAAAGGGGATTTAACAATGTATTAATTAAACCACTCATTAGTCATTATGCGTAGTGCGAGCGAGAATTTTTTTAATACTGAGGGCGTGCATCGAAATTGTTTGATATTATATCTACAGTAACATGGACATACATGTATGATCCGGAATTTTTAGGCCGGGTGCGCCCCCCCCCCCCCCCCCCCTGGATCCGCTAGTGATTGCATTTATAACCGACAAGCTGCACAATAGTTGCATTACAGAAGACAACGATATTTACATTCAAACAAATCTTTTCGATATTATTGACTCGATTGCCGGCTAATCAGATTGCAGATATATCACTATGGTTTTGTTTCGGAAAGAGTGACAAGTGGTTTTCTTATGTACTTTATATTAATTATTGTTCTCATCATATCTATGACATTCTTTTTCAATTATTCAGATGTATTTATAATTGGTTTGATAATGTCGATCGTCTTATTGACTTTCACTTTTGAGGGGAAATGCTTTATTTCCTCGTTTCTGAGTGGAAATTGCCCTTTTCCCTCTTTCTCCCTGTTGTATATGTATGTAATGTGTAACTGCCAAACAGCTGTGGTTGTCTATGGGTGCGGGTATATTTTACGGTTACTCAAGTACATTTGCTTATATTTTCCAATATCTGACCTGCTTGTAGTTGATTAACATGTAGTTTTAAAAAAAATACGAATCATCGTTTATTAATTTAGTTCTCGTACTCGTTTAATTTATATTCACACATTTAAAAATTTCCGGAAGTGTAACTTAAACCGCAAAATGTGGTGTCAGTATATCTATACATTGATAGCATTCAGAAAGAAAACACTTATCTCTCTTTCCGGAACAGTCACACAATATTGGATAATAATCAAGTAAACGTAGGAAAAATCGGAATACAGATATTAGTTGTCTTATAAATATGAATCAAGTTTGGTGTGGATGTGGGGAGGGATAAAACACGTTTGTTGTATATTAATAGTTTCGCTGCAACGTGTTGTGCGATTGACCACAGACCAATACTAGGTGAGTCACGCATTTTTGCCACAATGCTCCATGAAATGCCTGAATCAGAACTGTTGGGAGGATTCATGACGATTATTATTTGTAATAAACACTTTTATAATATAAGCATAATTTATATTGAATATCTATAATTCAAAACTTAACTGAAGCTAATATAAAGCCCAGTAAGTTACTTCACCACACACAAATAGTCCGATCAAGGGGAACCAGCGTCGGTATTGATAAAAACTTATTTTTAAAGATTTAAAAAGGAAATGTCAGCAAAATGGTCATTATGCATAAAAAACACACACAGTAGTAATAGTAGCGTGCATGAATCCACGTGAATGGATACAAAAGAAGAGCTCTAAACAATGAAATGAATGAGTAAGATTGGCATGATGTTGAAACACATTTGTGAAATAAGTAATATAATTATTCTCACACACATATGAAACTGTTATACGGAAATTAATTGCCTATAATCCAATAGCGTTTATTAACAATAACTAATATGCAATGTGCAATTGGTAATACCCTGTCATTGGGTGGTACATGACAAAAACGCATACTCAGCACTAAAAGATAATGTATAAAAGTTAATACTATCCGAATACGATCTAACAATAGGCATGGTCACAGAACAGAAAATATCATTATTAAATAGTGTACGTCAATGGATTAAAACAACACTACAAATCATTTACGTGAATTAAATTTCGAAGTAGGTTTGCTGGCAATATTGCTGATATGGATTATTGATACGATACGGAATTCTTTATCATTACCAAACATTGTTAAATGACAGGTAACAAGTATTAAATATAATTTATAATTTCGCAACTCGATGTTCCATACTATACAGGAACATTTTTGAGGTAACAAAACATAAGAAATGTGTATTATTATATAGAAATAGGATATTTAAGGACTCGGATTTACAGTTTATTATAAAAGTCAATACTAAAAGTATAATAACTAGTGCACTTCTCACTTTATGGCTGTGAGAAAGGTTATTTAATTCACACAAATACAATCTGCACATTAGATTAATTTCAATTTTATATTATACAAACAAAAGTTAACATGACTGACCAAAACGAAACACTTGCGAATGAACAAATACACGGTTAGCATGTATTTATAAACAGTTTAATTGTAGGAGACACATCACACGTTGCCATGATCCACAAAACTGGTGTAATACCGGAGGAATGATATTGATCCGAATTGTTAAAGGGTTTGATACACTATTTTCAAATACGATTTATTTAAAAGGACTCTAAAAATACTGAAATAATTATCAAAATTCCATGTAAAATAAATTTGCAAGGAACATAAATGGAGGCAGCCATTTTAGAACAATAACGTCATCGCGCCATTTTTACTATATATGGCATATTGACAAAATACATTTTTAAAGCAAAGAAAGTCAATGCAAACTGATTAGAAATAAAAATACAGATGTAAAATGTATACATTGTATGTTTATTTATCATTTGCAGAGATTTTCTTTGCTTTAAAAGACATTTTGTCAGTATGCCATATCCATTTATGTTTCTTTGCAACTTTTCAATAGGTCATATCTCTTTTATTTTTCATGGCATATCGATAATGCTTTCAGCTTTTTTCTATTTCCTTTAAAATAAACCGTGTTTTAAAATAGTGCATGAACCCCTTTAATAGATGGTTTAGAGTATAACATATTAGTACGATAAGTGATATACTGAAGTGAAAAAGAAACACAACTCGGGATTTTCGCTGTATATTGTATGTTATTCGAATGGTATATGGCTACGTAAGACCGTTCCTTTTGGAAAAAAAACTTAAAGGGAATGTAGCGACACAGCCAAACAAGCTCTGTTATTGAGAGTTCTGAAAATCCTGCAAAAAAGGTGAAAGAATTATCAAAATCGGATGATAAACAAAAAAGATATGACCATTTAAAGGTTGTTCTAAAACGAATATGGGAGACGTCATTTTTAGAACTATAATATCATAGTTTCATATTACCATATATGGAATATTCATAAATATCATTTAAAACGAAGAAAATCACTGCAAATGAATGATTTTTTTACTGGTCATATAAAGCAGTTACTGTAATATTTTCCCTATAAATCAGTAAATTTTCATATTTATAAATATTCCATATATGGTCATAGCTCTCAGTCATTCCTATTTTATTTTATTGTGATATTTTCTACAGGATATCAACAATGGGGCAATTTAATCGGCTAAGAAAGTAGGACAACCCCTCGGAAATGATTAGTTCTTATAAACTAGTCAGAATTCTTAAGAATCCACATTATAATATGTCAAAATCATGTCTTTCTTGTGGGGAGTGCCTTATCTAATATGTCCAAGTTTGAAATAAAATAAAAGCCTAGGCGATTGATCCTTTTGGTGGTATTGCTTTAGTTATTTATAGCTCTGATGAGATGACGTTAAATTATCATATTCTTATATTGTTGTAAATGGAATTTAATTTCATATAGTCTCTTATATTTAATTTAGAATGGCATAGTAAAAATCATGTGTAATGTTTTATTGTATATGATACTGAACTTTGACGAGACTTTAATACACTAATAAATACTGTCAATAATAATATCATTGTTTTGTCACTTTAATACACGTTTGATTGGTGATACGGCTGAACTGCTAAATAGCGAGCTCTGATCGCATGAACACATATTTTAAAGCTTTCAGGACGATGTTTTTTCTTAGAAATAATCTTTTTAAAAAATAAACAACTGGGTAGTTAGAAATTATGTTAGGTATATAATTCACGAGTGCTCGTACGTAAGGTATTACAAACAATGTATAGTATACATAATGTTGCTTTTATTTTTATGTATACATAATATTGCATTTATTTTTATTTTCAGGAAAAAACGACAACGCCATATCTCGATATTTCGTATATTAAAGCGGTTTCAGAAAAGTACTAACCTGTTTGCAATAGAACTCAGATCAGTTATCGATAATTTATTTCGATTTCTGAATATTAAAAAACAACAAGATATATTGAATTTAACACACCGCATTTAAACAACTTCAAAATAATGCGAATATCGATTGTACAAATAGCATTCGTTGCATTATTGAGTATCCCTGTGTACCAGTCTGCACTTGTGGAACCTGATATGATATGCACGGAAACGTATGTAAGCCCCGAAGGAATAACGTGCGGGTATTGCCCGAAAGGTATTACAAAGTGGCTGATTGTACGGTTAATGGAAGTATGGCAGTTTGCAGTCTGTGTGGAGACAATGAATTCCAACCCTACTGCAACATTGCCACATCCTGCGCACAGTGTCAGTCATACTGCCTGTATCCTCATATGGAGATGGTAAAAACATGTTCTCGGATTTCTGACATGGAATGCCGATGTGTGGACGGATACTACTGGCGTGCTATTACCAAAGAAGACGGAGTATGTCTACGTAACAGAGTGTGTCCCGCGGGTGAAGGTAAGACATTCTGACAGGGCAATCTAATACTCGTGTTATAGTTTTCATGACATAGTTTGCAATAAGTGTTGTTTTTAGTTTTTACTTGTCTAATTTTAAGTTCATAATTACACTTTATGGCCTGGCTTATACATCATAAATGGTAGCTGTCAGATACACCCTTAATGAAAGTAAATATAAACGTCGAACTGGAAATGTAGTATTCAAGGATCACAGTCAACCAAAGTACGCATAGAAACAAACAGTAATTACATAACAAAGATGACTAAAAGACAAGATATGACATCAAACATAAAATAGTTGCCAATAGGGCTACCGCCTTGAAGCGGCAAGTGGAAAAAAGTCACTTTGGGGTTTACACCAGGTTTTAGGGTCACCAAATCTCACTCACCCTGTTGTCATCTCAGTAAAACGAGACAGTGTAAAAAAGATATTCCCATAGCATTAATAGACAGTATAACACATAAATGATCATGTATATATGAATATAAAAAGCAAAGGTCTAGTAGCCACAAACCAAGTAACACATTTTCTAACTTTATGTCAAGCACTCCATGTTATACTCGAACGCGAGTTGAGCTGAAGATTCAACATGAGAAATACATCGAATATTCCAGGACATGACGTTTATATACGATAAATTACTGGTATAACATTTAATATTTCCCCTATACTTTGTGAAACATTTTCATTTTTTCTACAGTCATGCTTAATATTTCAGGTCGAACTAAAGAAAATAGCTGCAAGCCATGTTTTAAAGGGAAACGTTTTCTAACTCTGTGTCGCTTGATTCGTGCAAACCATGCACGGCGTGCGTAAGATACAACACAACGTGCACAGTAACACAGGATGCAGAATGCGATTCCGTAACGGTGTCGAAGAAACAACACCAACATGAAACAGAAACACGAAGTACACACGTCTTTTATTTAAATGTATATACTGAATCCGATTTACAATCAATAATGCTAGATTATTTAAATGCTATTTAACAACACATAACTTATTAATCAAAAAGATTCATTTATCATAATATATATAGTTTTTTAAACAAGGTAGAGGTCACGAACTTTTGTGGAATGCATAATTGCTTGCTTTTTATTTCAAATGCGAAATCGATGAAATTTATTTTCCCTATACTCGGTGCGACAAACTTAAATATAATATTTTTTCCCCCAGGCGATGTATGGTCAGAAGGAAAAAATGGTATTGCTATCAGTTTGTTTCTCTTCTTCGTTGCATTGATTGGCCTAGGAATTGCAGGAATGTATTGTCGAAGACACAAACGGCTCTGTTTGTAAGTGTGTTAACCTTTCTTTTTTTTAACGGTTTAACTGACGAGTAATCCGGCGGATATAATTAATTATCTATTGTATCATAAACAAGAGCACCAAACTGGCCCTGAATGCAAAGATGAAAACATTGTCAAACAAGCTTATAATTTCATCATGTTTCAGAAAAGTAGATTTTTTAAAGTTTTTCCTAATGTAAATTTATGTAAAATATGTGACCCCTGGGGCGGAGTTAAATTTGACCCCATGGTCACCATTTCAATAGACTTGATAATGCAAAATAGTAAACCTCTGGCTCTTGTTGTTTCAGAGAAGACTATTGTTTTAAAATTTTCCTATATAAGTCTATGTTAAATATGTGACCCCTGGGGCGGGACAATATGTGACCCCAGGGTCACCCTTTGAAAACTTGGTAGAGTAGCAGAAGCTTATAGTAAATGCAAAATATTAAACCTCAGCTCTTGTAGTTTCAGAGAATATTTCGCCCACTCCCCTATTAGCCTATTTTAAACTGCGACCCCCGGGCGGGGTTAAATTTGACCACAGGGTCATCATTTGAACAAACTTGCTAGAGGACCATAAGCGGATGCTACATTTAATATATGAAAGCTATGTGATTGAGGTTTTAGAGAAGAAGACTTCTTAATTTTTTTCCTATATATCTATGCAAAATCTCACTCTTTACCCAGGGAATTCTTTTAAACAAACTGAATAGTCTAGGCGTTGGCGATAATTTCAAAAGAAAAACTATCAAAATCTGTCTAGCGGTTCTTGAGAAAAAGAAGTTTTATTGTTTTGACTTTTAACGGTAACGGCGGCCATTTTGGATGTCGTGTTGACCTAATTGAAATTTATTGACCTCAGAATCATCCATGTGAAGTTTGGTCAAAATCATCTAAGTCGTTTAAGCTAACGTTAACGGACGGACAGTCGGACGGGCAACAAACGGTCACAACCCTCGGCTCAGATGAGCTGAAAAGGATTTAGAATTTATTGAAAATGCGTCATGTTGTACGTTAACAGCAATGTAAACCATCATTGACATTTATTGACGCCTTACCTCAACTAATAGAGAAAATAGAAAAATGGTCCTATAGAATTCACAGCACACAAACGCAATTTCACCGTAGATCCGCACTGTACCACAAACAAAGAGCAAATTAACTATACAGTGAATATGATGAAAAAGACAATGTACAACGCAAGGAGTGGTGAAGGCAGGGTTACCGACTTGGAACAGTCAGTAGGCAGTATGGGCCACTGGTTAGATTAATGTTATATTGCAAGAGTATCAAATCAAACACTTTGCTCAACTAACCTTAGATACTACTTCTAAATTTCATAAATAGTTCCAAACATATGATTTTACCACTCTTGGAAAACCTTGACCAATGTTATTTATGGATATACAGATTAAATAAACAAAATAGATATAGCAAATAACGTCATATGTCAGCTGTATATTATTTGGTATTTGAAATTTTCCATTTTAGTTTCATCAGAAAAGATAGTGGTCCTACTGCTGTCGAAGGTTCAGATTCGGGTCAAGAGGTAAACTTACATTCAACAACTTTGAACGTGACGAGTGAAACCCCAGTAACAGTAGCTGAATCTATATCTTCTGAAAACGATCACGTAACATCTGTAAATCGGAACATAAATATGGAGAATGGGAATTTGGACGGCAAGACATGATCTGAAGTATCGTCAAAAAGCAATAGGATTTGGTAGGTTAAAGACTTTAGGAAACATTGTGTTTATTATATGTACCTTGCGAAAAAGTCCACGTAACCCGTTCTTCTTTTCCCTGAACATTGCATGTGTTTAGAGTGATATAACTGTTCTACAAAAAGAATTAAAAAAAAGACATACTACCAACCATACAACTTTGGACACTCCTACACAGTATGAAGAATAATTATCATTTATTGAAGGCGATGAAAGAAAATATTGCTGTTGCCACTGACGAGGTAATAGTTTGAAAATAAAATTATTGAGTTTACTAGTTTTAATGTATATGACATTTTATTATATTATATTACACATGTACTAAAATAAAACATTCAATTGATACTTTCAGATGACGCTCCCACGGGTGACGCCTCAACAGAAGAACCGGAATACCATGAAGGAATTGTAGGTAACGCTAATAATATAGGTGAATACGCTGAAAATATTTTCGATACTATAGAACATTGCGAACTCATAGTAAGGTGTTCAAATGGAAAAATAAAGCATTCTAACAAATACGCAAAACGTGTATATTGCAGTTCCTGGAGAGTGCTGTGTTTATTTATTAATATATAAACGTGGAGTGTTTGTCTTGTTAATATGGAGCGATATCGTCCACAAGCCTTCAGAAGCTGTTATCATCAAAGCACTTGAGAACTGTAATCTATGTAGCATTTTGTTGAAGTATGAAGACAATAACTAATTGCCTTAGTTTGGGTAACAGCAATTCAATCATGGAAAACCTGAATGAGTATAAGCATGGCTGCGTTACTGACAGTATTGTTCAATAATTAATACTTGTGACACTTGCAATGAAACAAGGACTGCACGGACTGTAATCGTTTTTTTTAATTTAACAGTGAACACGTAATGGACACCGACTTGAATATGCATGAGGTTTAGGATTCAAAAGGGCATATTGTGAGGTAGTGAGGTAAAGCAAAGTTGAAAGTTATAATTGAGATTTGATGCGTGCATATAACGAAAAATCGTTGTTTATACCTCACCAACCCAACAATGTTATATTCGAGACCATTCGTATATGAAATAATAGTATACTGAATTTATTTAAAATGCAAACATGAGGTATTGGTTTAATCCCAGATTAATTCGTGGTGATTCGTGGACAATTGTTTTTTTTATTGTTCTTTTGGTGGATATTACCTCTGAATTTTTAACTTATTAGCATGAATGTTACTTTAGCGGAGCAAGTATATTCCAAGACTTTGTCATGGTAACACCAAATGATTAATCAGGAACATGATTTTTAATACAACTATCACTATTATATTTCTTTCCACGACGGAAAATGACTGGTATTTTAATGCGTTTTGCAAGCTTAGGTCTGCATACGTACCTGTGCTGTTATGCGTAATTACAGAATACTATTTGCATGTTTTTCTTTTTATTATTATTATTATTATTATTATTACTATTATATGGTTGTAAAGGCCATGCCGCTGACATATTGCTACAAATAGTGACAAATTTGCTCAATGCATGCATATTTACAGTAGGAGAATATATACATTATGTACGTTAGCCAGAGATTATTTTACGGGATTTTCTTTTGATTATTTTGCAATTGTTTACAGATGTTTAGCTTTTATTTGTGATTTAAAAGTTTTAACTGCTTTGTATGCAACACAGTTTATTAAATGTTCTATATTTATATTAAACATTAGACCACTTTCGAGTAATACTAAATGTGCAGGTCATTGTTTGGTGTGTGTGTGTGTGAGTGTGTGTGTGTGCGTGAGGGCGGACGGGCGAGCGGGTGTGCGTGCTTGCGTTTTGGCGTGTGTGACAATCGCTTATGACATTATATTTGTTGATAGTTATGTTCCAGACATATATTCTTTTCTGTGTCATATCTCCGTTTAAATAGTAAGTTTTAAAATAGTTTACATATATTGCTATACTTTTGTATTGCATTTGTTTCATATTGTATTTGTTTTAGTAAAACTGCATATGTTTGAAGTGTGTTCATCTTGTATATGTTTTATCCGCATGTTGCATGTTAATATAAATACTATGCCATATAAAACATATTCAATTCAAGACGGTTTTTACAAACATCATAACATTAGCTAAATGACAGATTTGACAGAACATATGTAAATATTAAAACATGTAGCATAGCAGCTAAAAACAGAAGAAAAATACAGAGGATTTAATTATGCCAGCATAGAGATGTGGGATGAAAAGTGTCCATCGTGGATGCCTTCGTACTATCAACGTTCCTTTATACGAGCATACATTTGCAAATATCAGTCTCAAAAACGGGTAAAATCAAAGGTGATGACATTACTATCTAATTGTATGGTTTTCACGCAGGAGTAGTTTGCATCAAACAAGGTATTGTTTTCCAATACCTATATCTTTGGCTATTATAACGTAGAAGTCATTTAGTTTATCCACTACATTGTTGTGATCAGAAGCATGAACGGTTATATTCGAGACCATTCGTAGTACCGGTTTTCATCGTTCTTTGTGATGATCTTACAGTCAGATTTCTTTGCTGACTTTCGAGAAAAAAGTGTTTAATGAAATCCAGAAATCGTTGAATCTTTCCTTAAAAACGTGTTTGTCTGCAATCTTGTGTTATCGTGCCCTCAATGGTTTATTCTCTTGTTGCTCTGGCTTCTGCCAAATCATTGAGTACCTTCTTTGTAGCTTTCTGGGCTATTGTTTTTTGTATTTATATATACACGAGCATCTTTGTGTTTTATTTATATTGCCTATTAATGCTGCCTTGTTGGTTAGAGAATAGTTCATGGCGGGGATTTTTTTATTTACACTTTCCCGTTTTATTGGGATGAAGTAGGGAGTGTGAGGTTTGTTGCACCCTAGAACATGGTTTAAACCCCAGCGGCCTTTGTTGCCACTGACCGTTCTAAGGCTTTTTGTTTTTGTGACGTCATATGCCTTTATTTCTTATTAACATTGCCATTGTCGTTTTGCGTGTTTTGGGGATACTGTGTTCTGTGAAAGCTGCATTTCCAGTTCGACGCTTATACTTATTTGTATTGTCACTTCTTTCCATTGTTGTCATATTTCTGTTACTGTACTTGGTGTATATAGTCCGATTTTCCTGGGACCATTTTCTATAATATCTATTTCAAGCTTTTCTTGTCTTTAAAATATTGTTTCTATAGTATGAGTTCATCTATGGGGATAAAGATTGGGGAGTATTTTTGTGTGTTTTTTATATGGGCGCGTTCATCTAGTTTAAATGTGTGTACCTCCTTAATGTAGTTTACTGTTTTCTGGTAGGGTTACACAATTCCTTCAGGGTTTATGGATATAAAATATTATGGCAGTCGTTTTAAAATTTAAAACAGTTAAATACACGATATTACAAATTATTAATTTTCCTCCAATCATCTTAACCCTAATATATTTGTACTTGATCTTGGCGTTGCATTTCTATTTTTGGTGCTGATTATAGGCGTTAAAATTCTATATTCAGTTGCAAAAGAAACTGGACACTGAGTTTTGTTTAGATTTAATTGTATAATGTTTTTTTAGAATTAAATTGACTCATTCCAAAATGAATATGCCATGTTTGGTACCAAAGTTTTTATCATTACATTGCCACTATCATGTTGTCATTTGTTTTTCAATAGGTCGAATCATTAAGGGACTGTCGCTTGATAAAGAGGATAGGGTGTAAAGTAAAATGTCCAAAATGTCCAGTTTCATGTAGCTGGTTTTGTTCAGGAATGAAATTGTTTCATTTTGTAAAACGATAATTTTAAAGTTCTTCACATGGTCAAAATCTGAAAATAAAGAATAACTCGACAAGTTTGAAATTAGAATTATCGCATATAAACATTGAAAGAATACAAAAATATGGACTGGAATATACTCCGTTTATCCTACTGTACCTAAGAAAGATAAATCTCAGCTATATTTCAATGACGTCATACATTGTGTAAACCTCTCAATACGATGTCCAACATCATATACGAGGGTCATTCAATAAGTAGTGACAGTGGCTGAATATTGTAAACGTTATAAATACAAAACAATTTACTGACCTAAAATGTATCAACATAACATCCATTGCGGTGATTCCCCGATTCCGATCACTTTGGTAACATTGCAATACCGGTTGCTAGGCAACCGAAGTTGATATGCTTCACGTTGTTGGCCACGGCACATTGTAGCTCATCTAGGTCTCAATATCAAGTCGGTTCTTTTTACTTTGGAAAAATACCAATACCACACGGACTTAAATCAGAAAATAAGGTGGGCGACTTAAATCTTCCCAACCGTAAATACAGACATACAAATCGAACAGATAAATCGAACAGGCAAAGTAGCATTCAAGGACGAAAGTCAACCACAAACACACAGAGAAACAAAGAACACATTTAAAGATGAATAAAAGGCCAAATAAGACATCACAAACAAAAGACGTGACGTTATTAGCGACGTTACGTGTTCTGATTTAAGTGTTCTGATTTATCGTGCAATATGATGGGGCCCGCTTCCAAAAAGTGTCTACGCTTCTTCCTCACCGTTGGTCTCTAAATAATCTGTAGACATTATTCGCTATTTCCCTACATGTATATCTCTTATCTGCAGCCAAAAGTTCTTCCACTTTATCGACATTAAAGTCTCTGGCAGAACTATGCCGTTTTGACCGTGGTTCATCTGCAATGTATGTAACAACACACTTAAATCGCTGCACCCACCTGTAAACTGTTTTAAATAATACCACAATGCTGCCACAATCTTCCGTCAACACCTCTCATCATAAAGGTCAAATACTTTCTTATATGCATATACTATGGTCCATTCCGTGTCTGCTCCACAACTCTCATATGTAGTCGAGAGACTTCTTATATTCGCCAAATAGCACTAAACAATTATTAAGTAAAATGTCAATAAATACTGAAAATGGGAACCCTTGGAATCAACACACACAAACAAGAGTGAAAAGTAGCAGATTCGGTTTTACTGAGTCTGTTCATAAACGATAATATAAGGTGCAACACCTTTCATCATAAAGGTCATAGACTTTCTTATATGCATATAATATTGTCCATTTCGTGTCCGCTCCACAACTCTCAAATGTAGTCGGGCGACTTCTTATATCCGTCAAATAGCACGAAACAATTGCTAAGTAAAATGTCAATAAATACTGAAAAGGGGATCCCTTGGGATCAACACACACAAACAAAAGAGAAAGGTAGCAGATTGAGTCTGTTCATGAGTGGTAATATAAGGTGCAACACAGCTCACGACTCCTAGTACCGGTTTAAGCGCAATTCTAGTTTAAAGACATAACGATTGGGCTTGATGATCTCAAACGATCAGGAAATGATCATACTCCTGATTTGTAGTCGGGGCGATTGTTACAGCCGCCACTCAGCACTTAACGAACCCTAGCGTGAACGTCAATAAATACTGAACAGTTAATGCTTTGAAATCAACAAACACAAACAAGAGAGAAAAAATAGCAGATTGGGACTTATTGAGTCCGTTCATGAGCGGTAATATAATGCGCAACACCTCTCACACCCCATAGCACCTGCTTAAGCCATGTCACGACATATGTTATATGCAGTACCTATACTAAACGTTTGAGCACGGGGTCTTGTTTAATATAATTTTGCATACTTCTTGTAAATGCAAAAAGTATACATCACGAGTAGAATGCAATGCTATGAACATTTGGCATTTTTTAAAATTCCAATGATCTGCGAGTCAAATGGCAACAACACTCGTAAAACATACGTTACTGATCCCTGAGTTCTTTGTAACATATGAACACGGTGCATACTTGCTCCGATTATAGTCATAATACCACCTACATGAACAGCGATAACAGACGTTCATCATGAAGAATATTCCTAGAGAAAAATCTTAAATCTATATCATTAGCTTCATTTGGACAGCTGCAGTTTATGTAATAAACACAGAATCCAAACCCAGAATCTAATACTTGGAATAAACCACTGATGTAAATAAGGTAAACAAAAAAAAGAGGACTGGTACTTCACCTTGACTGAAACCGTTTTTGAAGTCCATCCAGTACGAATATATTCCACAAAATCACACTTTACCTTTCAAGCAAATGTAAATGTCTAGCGACTAACAATTAGGTTAAAATTCTACTAGTTTGAAGTATTACTGCTTAAGATGGTGCAATGGGTCGTGAGATGTGTTGCGTCTAATATTACCGCTCCTAAACAGACGCAATAAAACGCTACTTTTCTTTTTTGTTTGTGTGTGTTGCTTCCAACAGATCCCTTTTTCAGTATGTATTGACCCTTTACTTAGCGATTGTTTATTGCTTTGTGGTCGATGTAAAAATCAGTAGTGTTATTATGGCATCATTGTTTTGGCTTTAAACTCTCTGAACTGATAAACCCAACGAGCGGTCAAAGTATGACAACTGCCTTATGGGAGTAAATAAGGCACACATATAGCATACTTATGCAAAGAATATAAATTCTAAATATCAAAGACTTCACGTTTGGCCTAATAGATACTCCAGATATTATTGGTTTTCGTTAATATTCGTGTTTACCCTAACATTAAACAAAAACTGCCATGTCCAGTGTTAAACGAGTGTTAATTTAGATCGTTTTTGTTTTTAAAATGAAGTAACTCCTGTCCGAATTCAACCAGTGTGAAGCATTATCTATAGTAACAGAACATAGCTCGTGTTTATGACTTAAAATATATCTCTCGTCATCTACATACATCTTATAGATTTTAATATGTGACAGGTCGAACAATGTGACAATCGCGCACGCGCACGCATGCAAACAAAGACACACAACACCCGCACGCGCGCACGCGCGCACACACACACGCACACACGCAAATTACGCATAATTCACCCGTACGAACGTATTTACCATTTAATACGGTTATCAATTGTAACATATTTCTGTTTTTTAAATTATTCACGTTTTATGTCCAAAAAAGGATAAACATAACTAGTTTACGCATTTATAGAAGCCACTAGATCGAAGAATAAATTCTTCCCTGACAAACCTGGGTAGATTTTTGTTTATTTGAAGTTTATATCAATTGAATACATTTAAAAAAAACTTGGATGTCTGTTATAATATTTCTTAACATTAAGTTTACGTATGTGTTCATACAAAGGTCAAACTAAAATAAAATTATATTCATCTTCTAAATCAGTACTATCACACAACTTACACTGTCTTTGATTTCTATAAGTTCTATTATGAGAATATCTGCCAGTCTATGAGCATGATGAGAAGATAATCTTAACATCGACATGGCAGTTCTTTAATCCTTTTCCTGCTAAAGTCTCTTGATGTATGTTAAATGATCTAGTATAATTAAATGCAGATCATAAGTAGTTAAAATCGTTTATCACTTCTAAACTAATTCTGTTGTAGACACAGGTCTCATTAATCGGAAATTAACCCATTTGTTTCCAAAAACAATATAAAAAAATCAGCATAAATCGCTAATCCCCATTTATCACAATATTCGCTCAACGCATATAACGCTATTGTAACTCAAAAAGAGATTGGCCAATCAAAATAATATAATCTGAAAAACGTAAAAGAATTTTAAAAAAAAAGATTGGACTGTTCAGGAACGGTAGTGAAAAGTGCTTAACATGCCAATAGTACATAAATTTGAGCCATTCCGAAGATGGTATGACGGTGAACATGAAACCTTCAATGAGGTGTTTTCACACCATGCCATGGCTATAAGGTTGAAGCCATTCCTATATTGTCTATTATAAGTCAAGACTTACTAATGCCCTGTAAAAAGAATACAAGATCTTCAACAAAAAATGGAAAATGTTTGAGTCCAATCGAACATTAGAAAACTCAATTTCTTACACAAGATTTCACATGCCGTACAGGTCCCGTATAATTCTTAACAGTTTACATTAATTATTAGCTTAAAACGTTTTAGACAAATGCCATGGCTATATATACTGCCGAAATCCATATTTAAGTCCACACATGAACAATACAATCGCTTGTTTTCATTCAACACTTTTTGTATAACACAATGCAAAACAAACATCTTCAAGAGTTGAGGGACCCGGTCTAAATCCGGACTGTGCATCTGATAAAAAAAAATGATTTTCTTCACACCAATTGATCATTCCTTTATTTGTGGTTGTTTTTTTCGATAAGCAACTTAGTAATAATCGATACTTTAATATTTGCGTCGTTCGTGTCATTTTTTTAATAGAGGAATTATAATGTCTTCAATACATTTATCTGGAAGATATCCAGAGTTAAAGATCTGATTAAATAAGTATGTAAGATGCGGAGATATGATGTCTACCGCTTCGAGAAAGTAGTCATTTGTTTAGCAGTCTCCCGCAAAGGCATTGTTTCTTTTGAGTGATTTCAGCACCGATATTACTTCAGAAATTGTTATTTCCATGTCCAATTCTTCAAAATTGCCTTTTAATGCTCCTCACAAAACTACTTAGCATCATCGTATTGAACTGACAATGAGTGACTTCGATCACGAACCTTAGTAGCCGTAGTTTAACTATGAATGACGTCATCAGTCTACTATAGTTCAACCCACGGCAAGGGGATGGTTGCTCTGGTTCCAACATGACGGACAGAAATAAATTTTCGCAAATTTGAAACTATCTTTGTTGTATCTTTTGCATTTAAAGACCTTTGACTTGAGTTATAAACGTGCTATGTGTATGTAATCAGTTACTCGATACAAATATGCACATTGCAACAACAATTAATTATTTTACACCGAATTATTTGAGAAACGTTGCCGGTGTCAAGGTAAAAAACGTATGGTTTAAATACACCATGTATCGGCATAATCTAAAACCTGAGATGGAATGGAATTAGAATGATATGAGATTTTGATTCCAATCGCATTACATTCCATTCTACTCTAAGTTCCCATTCCATATTTTAGTCTGTGACACATGTATAAATAGGATAAAATATGGAACGAATCTCGAAGAAAATTGGTACTCAATGAAAAAGTGTGAAATATGCTTATTAAGGGTATGCTTATCAAGGGTCTAGCTGATTATCTAATTATCAGAAAGCGTGGGAACCCAAATTCAATGTAATAGATCTGTCATTCTCTAAATACAAATATAACCTCTAACTTATTCAAGTAATAGTAGATATGAGAGGGTAGTATTAGCTAGCATTCAACTCATTTCTTCTGTTCAGTCGTCTGGTCGTACCCCAGATTGGTTTTCTCTTTGGCTGAGACCGCTGTGGTTGTTCAGTACACTACTCAACTTTTATAATCGGTCACCCAGGTTTTTTTTAAAATAACACGAATACTTAAAACTGGAAATCACCGAAATACATACCAATATTTTATTAAGTTTATCAACAACGTAATCTGAAAAAAATGATTTTAGATTACATTGTTGATAAACTTAATAAACTATTGGTAGACCCTATGTGTTCCGGTGATTTCCAGTTTTTTGGTATTCGTGTTATTTTAAAAAAAATCTGGGTGACCGATTATAAAGTCAAGTAGTGTACAATTCTGGATACATCATGTATCCCCCTGTGGTTGTTCAGTACAATTCTGGATACATCATGTATCCAGAATCGTACTGAACAACCACAGCCTTGGGTATTTCTATTTATGTATTTTTATATAGCTTTACAACAATACATTAGTTTATATTTTGTTCATTTCTACGGATGTGGTATTTATTGTTAGCGATTTAATTTTATCTCGATGTACATGGAGGATGAGTCTGGCATGTTCATTCCTGTTAGGCGCCATATTAACCTTTCATGTGTTGGTGCGCCTTAAAACCCCCATTCAGTTCAATTCAATTACATTGTCTTGTCAATTTGGGCACTGAAGACACGATAATAGCGAAGATTGTGGAACATAAAATCGAGTCAAGCTAACCTTAACCTGTAGGCCTTATTGCCTACTGACCGTTCCAAGTCGGTAACGCAGTCTTCACCACTCTTTGTGTTGTGTAGTGTCCTTTTCATTGTATAATAAATTTGCTCTGTGTTTGTAGCACAGTGCGGGCCTACTATGCCATTGCGTTTGGGTGCTATGATTTCTATAGGACCATTTTCTCATGTTTTATTTATAAAATAATAGAAAACTAAAAAGCAATCCTGTGAAGGAAACCTTTGTAAATACACAATATAGAAATTATAAAACTATAAATCCGGTATCGGAACTGCCAGTGAACATAGAGGATCTTACATGAGTGCCCGTTTACTATTTAATTTATTAAACGAGTTTGACGGACGGACGGACCGAAACACGCACACACGCGAGCGCGCACATACATGGCATACCCATACACAAACTAACAACGACAGTGCACATTATCATAGCATTATTGTAGTATGGTCGGTGAAATTGCCTTTGATGAATGTATAGCATTAAATCTTTTAATTCAGTACAAACAATAAAGGGGCGGAGCTTTACCATACTCTAACGTTCAATAAATTTATGGAAGTTAGAGTACTGAACGCACGCGCGGACAGGGTCACTAAGTACAGCATACCATACTACAAACAAGATAGAGCCTGTATAGTTGTTTCTATGTGTAACCGGGTACTGGTAAATGGTGAATAATCGATTCCTAACCGTATGACCTCGATAGCTCAGTGGTTAGAGCGCTGGTACGGTAAACCAGAGTCCCGGTTGAGGAACGATTTTTTCACCACCTGTTATATTTAGGGGCTCGACCAGGATCCAGGACCGTGTCTGTTAGCATGAAACAGTATGAACATAGTCCGCCCTCCGGCCTGGAGATAACTCCACTAGAAATTCAGGGAGAAGCGTACCATCTGTCTTGACCACTGCGACACACTTAAGTCAAGGCTGCCATATGCATACGATACAGCATCTAAGGAAGCCATGAAAGCGGGTCAAAAGCAAAATAAGTACTACGATCAGAAAGTTAGAGAGGCCATTTTGCAACCCGGTACTGATAAGAAAGGTTGGCCTTAAGGGAAAACAAAAGCTGGCCGATACTTGGGACGATCAGCCATATGTTGTCCGCCGGCAACCGATCCTAGACATTCCCGTGTTTGAGGTACAAGCCGAAAATGCTCCTCATTCAAAGTCAAAGCTTCTTTATCGGAATATGCTTTTTCCGTTCATTGGCTTGCCTTGTCCTGAGACAGAATATGTGCGTGCAAGAAGGACCAAGCCAAAGACAAGGTCAACTCCACTAAAGAGTCTAGACGAAAGCCAAGATGATGGTTATTTGGACAGTTCTGACAGCAGTTCGGAAGACGGTACGATGACAGAACCATCTGTAGTTCATCCATCACTGGAAGAAACGTCCAGGTAATATGTTATCCCCATGAAGCGTAACCAAAGGACGAGCCCCCAGATATAACAGGTGGTGAAAAATTGTTCCTCATCGGGGACTCGAACCCAGGATCTCTGGTTTACCGTACCAGCACTCTACCAACTGAGCTATCGAGGAGATACGGTTTAGAATCGATTATTCACCATTTACCTGTACCCGGGTACATACTACCCCACCAGATTGAAATTCGTCCCTGAATTTCTAGTGGAGTTAAATCCAGGCCGGCTGTCAGACTTATTTTCATACTGTTTCGTGCTAACAGACACGGTCCTGGATCCCGGACGAGGCCCCAACAGGTGGTGGTTTATAACAGGTGGTGAAAAAATCGTTCCTCAACTGGGACTCGAGCTCAGGTTTCTGGTTTACCGTACCAGCGCTCTAACCACTGAGATATCGAGGACACACGGTTTAGGAATCGATTATTCACCATTTACCTGTTCCCGGTTACATATGTTTAGCGTCATTTGGCTCGTAGGTTGTTGATGGCTGGGCTAAAGAAAAAAAAAGGCATTCATATGAAAACGATCAACTACATCAATTCCTAACTGGAATAAGCAAAATCCTACTACATGAATATCATTATAACTTGTTAACTTGTTTTGTTGTTTGAATATGGTTTCAGGTAAAAAAACAAAAACATATTTGGGGTGTGGAGGGGAGGGTATTGGGGGGTATTGGAGAGGGGGAGGGAGTGCAAACAAACACGTTATCCACGCCCAATTACACCAAAACATACAAGATTATATATTGAGTAGTCTGGTACCCTTCCCCTACTGCGCTCGCTATTCTTTCGTCATGTATGACCCACGGAGATAGAGTATCGAGCGCTGTAGGGTAAGGGTACGAGACTACGTTTTCCTTCAAATTATTGGGAGACCAAAGCATACTCGCCCACACCCCACACATACACTCTGAACATTAACCCCCCCCCCCCACCCCCCCACCCCCCAATAATAGCATACTTCCCCCACAACCACATACACTCTGAACATTGCCTTTCATCTCCCCCCCCCCCCCACAATACACTCTGAACATGGCACCCCACCCCCACTCCCCCACCCACCCACCCACATTTGATTGACATATATATATGATAAAGTAAACACCTTCCATGTTTTACCTTATGCCGCGTGTATCCATTTATAGAAACTACGGTTTAACTACAGTAAGTTCGCATTACACCTTAACTAGACATGCGTAGACCAACAACCATAGTTAAACTATAGTTAGTGATCGAAGGCCCTCAAAATTCGGACAAATATTTATAAAACGTCTGTAGGGACATATTTCTAGGGACATATTTCCATGGGTACCATTCTTTTTACGGCAAAATAGTTTCCAAAATGCATTGGTTTTAGCATATGTCTCGAATTTTCAATATCACGCATTTTCGTTAACTCATGCATGCATCACTCACTAATTACAAAAAAGCATTATGCGAATGTTCCCCTTACACATAACTGACCAATTTGCAACACTTCTGGTCGATGGATTACATGCTTTGTTTTACAGTATTATATACAATAGCGACATAGTCATTAAATTGATTTTTCAAAATTTCGCCCGTTTAGCATATAGTACATATGTGGAGTGGATTTTACACACCCATAATTCGCATATCACCGGTGGGTATACCAATTGACCCATTACAATGCAAATAAGGGTATACGACATTGTGAAATATATCGAAGTGGTTTATTATTAACTGTTTCCAAGTTTAGTTTAATACTCGTGTATGTAATCATAACATGGATGTTTTAAATGTATTTTATTAATTAAAACGGCAGAAGTTATCATTTGTATGAAATGATCAACAAACAAACTATTGAATAACTATTTATAGTATATTGGATTTCCACCAAAAGGGCGTTAACTATGTACATGATAATGTAGGCCACGCACATGCAGAAGTGACACGGAAATAACAAAATGGGGCAAAATGTGGTTAACTGTTTACATAGCTGAGGTAATTGAGGTAAGTGATAAATTAATGTTCAACTAGCATAATGTAATAAAAACATCATGGAGTAACTTCTGTCACACGACCCGTTTAATTACTTTCAAGATTATATTTTGAAAATATAAAATTGTATGTCAACTGGGTTAATATAAAAATTGAAAATGTCATATAGGGCCCTGATGTTAACAATAGCATTAAGCTATACGTAATACAAAACTTTGTTGATAATTCTTAATTCTATATTGTTTTTTCGAACAAATTTAAAACCCAAAAACAAATAATGAAAAAAAGAAGAAGAAAACTTGATTCTATGTCTTTAATCTGTTTACTTCATACGAGAGGTTTACTGGACTGGGCTTCGTCATCCGACACAAACTTAAATAACACCATTTTATCAGACAACTATGCCCCCCTCCTCCACCCCAACACATACGTAACGCAACGGATACTTAGAATTATGACTGACTGACCGTCCCCCCAACCCACCACCACAACCCTACTCCACCCTACTCCACCCCAACCCCCCACCCACCACCACCACCCTACTCCACCCTACTCCACCCCTACACCACCCCTACACCACCCTACTCCACCCCTCCCCCCAACACCCCAACCACCACCACCACCCTACTCTACCCCAGCACATACGTAACGGAACGGGTACGTAGGATTATGACTGACTGACCGTCCACATTATAAACTAAGAGAGATAACAGCCACTTCAAAACTCGCCGCGTTCTGTTTTTACTTTGGGGTGGGGACTTTATTTGTCATCTGGTCTATATTTTTTGCTAGCGTTGACTATAGAACAAGAATACGGGTTTGAAACGGAAATAAATCGGGAATACATATTTCAGGATCACCCGTGTTAAATTTTGTCAACATTGGTCAATCGATATAGGTAACAACAGAGAAAATATAGTTACAACTTTCTTATGTATATACTTTATGAGTCACTCTGTTAGTATGCAGGTGCATTATATAGATCGATGATTAAGTACGCACTTTAATGTAATTACGATTGCGTTTTACTTTCGTTTTCGGTATATAATGTATGTGTTATTATGTCAAGGGTATCGTGTCAATAGCTACTGTACCAACAGCTAACATAAACACAATTTTTGATAGTCTATTATCATTCACCTTTAAAGAGACACACGGCAATCTTTTGCGATAGTTAAACTTATCAAGCATCAACATTATCACCTCGATATATTAATCAAGAATAATTTTAACTTGAAATCTGCTTGTATACAATTAAATTGGTAATGATTGTTCAACATTCAGGGATATATCAGTCGATATAAATTTCAGTTATATATCAGTAGACATCAACATTCAGGGCTCTACTAGTATATATTGCGTAGAAAAATTGGTCTATTTTGTTTCTTTGTTGTTGTTGTTTATAGATTCAGCCATATCGCCATGAATCCTTTTAGGCTACGGTGCACTAATTGCTATCCCATAGGCCACAATGCAAGCTTTTCCGAAGATAAAAAAATAAAAATAAAAATTCAAATTCAAAAAGATGTGCCTTTTTTTCAAGGTACAATGTGCTAAAAAAAATTCAAGGTACAATGTGCTAAAAGTTAAAACTCAGCATGTTTCCCCTACAGAACTTTCTATAGGGGGCCGCCATATTTGTTTACATGCATTACCGCAATAAAGATTTACCTGTAGTTGAGTGGGTGTTAATCTCACAATTTCATGTTTAAAAAAATACATTTGGTAAAAATAAATGCTCTCATTTTAATAAATGTTATTCGTTAATTTATTAACAACTCTGAAAATGTATTTTGAAATATTTATCTGCCATGTTTTAATTTGTGTGACCTTTCACTTCTAGCTTTAGGTCATCCTGGAAAGGGGCGTGGCCAAGCCCGTGCTATATTTAGGATAACGCAACCTTTAATGCACGATGATGCTTAATACTAGTCTATATACACGTTGCTTTATTTTATTTCAGATGAGGATTACATTTCATTGATAGGTACAGTCACATAACTGCCTATTTGCACATCCAGAAGGCCAATTTATCACGAAACTATTGTTTTAGTAAGAAAATGTATTACAGGTGCTTAGCTACATGTACAAGAAAAGTATGCACTTCAGCACGGAATGTATCGTACCCATAATGAGAATATTTAAGCATTTGTACCCGTTGCTAGAGTCATTAAAAGCTATACTACTGAAAATGCACATATCACTTATCCAGATAAATACAGACTCCGGGAAACCACAAAACTTTCTATATATACAATTTCTAGCTACGTACCTGTGTGAGAATATATACGTGTTGTGATTATAATAACGATGCGAACCCCGATTGTCCCAAAGTTATGTGTTGCACTTCTCGATTTTCTCTTGTACCACTCTGCAACTGCGACGGTATGTACGGAAACTTATAAAAGCCCGGAAGGAAAAATATGCATCGTCTGCCCAAGAGGGTATTACAAAGTAGCTGATTGTGCAGTTAATGGTAGTATAGCGATTTGCACGTTGTGTGGAAAAAACGAGTTTCAACCCTATTGCAGTTATGCAACATCTTGCGCACAATGTAGCCACTACTGCCCTTCTAAATATATGAAGACCGTGAAACAATGTTCGAGGATTTCTGACATGAAATGCGAGTGTTTGGAAAACAACTACTGGCAGGCTCACACCTCCGACGATGGGGTGTGTCTACCCGACAACAGATGTCCCGCGGGACAAGGTATGTGTTATACAGTTATAATGAACAAAAAAAGTAACTTCCGACCTTTTTTGCTGGTATTTCCATTGGCCAGTTTTTGAAGGCGTACAAAAGCTTAAACAGCATTTTAATAAAACAATGTTTGATGTTTGCAAGCACGCTGAAGTGAGTACTAAATATCCCATTAAACAGTTACAAATTTGCGAAGCTATACTCTTTTATGGATGATATGGAAATGTTACAGGGAGGTAATTTGATGATTGATGATAATCAAAAGCAGCCATCTACACAATCTGTGTTATGTTTTTTGTGATTTATTTGGTAAGAAACATATTGAGAATATTGTCTCGGACAAAAATTTCCCAAAATTTAATTTGTTTTTGTGGCCAGAATGCATGTTTTATATGTGTCGTATATTTCGTATGTGTCGTCCTCGGCCGTTTCCAAAGGTCCATTGTCATACTTTTTTTAAGAAAAAGGGGGCTAACTACCTTTTCAAAAACATCTTGGTTTGGACTATTGTTGGCGTTCTATCCTATTATTCTAAAACATCATTCCTATTGTGTTGTCTAGACAATCAGCATCAACAATCAGCGGACGTTTCTTTTTTTGTTCAGTATAGAAACGTTGAGCTCTACTGGTCGAAGGCCAGGAATGCCAGTATAGCGTATTTGATTCATCGTATGACGTCCCTTAACGTTTTGCTTATTATGTTCTGACACCTTCATGCAGTCGGTATCCAACTCGAACAGATTGATTGAAAACTTGGATCAGTTCGAAAACCATCTAGGCTAAATAATTAACAAGGCTTTGATGTATTACGAAATGCTATGTTTGGCTTCATTAACACTCAGCGCCTTTATCTAATCTTTTGTCAAAATGGTCATATCTTTAAACGATCAACAAGTTCGAAAACAAGCTTTGCTTTATTGGACTGGAAACAGCAAAAGTCATGTTCCTCAAACTCAATATATAATAGTTTGCCTTCATAAACTCAACACTTCCATTTTTCTTTCCGATTCACACTAGCGTTTTTTTAGCCTCAATAAAACCGGAGTCTGCTACTTTTATCTCTTGTTTTTGTTTGTTGCTTCCTTTTCAGTATTTCAGATTGTTGATATCAGTAAATGCTCGATCTGGAGCACAAAGCAGGAGAACTGGTTTAGTAATAGTTGAGTTAGGTCCTCAATTTATAAAAAAAAAATATTATAATATTGCTATGTTGACATAGATGCGTATTTACCTTTTTCTTGTGTGTTTCTACATTATTTTCGTATTACAAGAGCACATGCGAAACATTTGGTTTTAATAATAACAGCTCAAAATAAAATTGCCAAGTTGTATTGCCTGTCCGATCTTTCCCTGTCCGATCTTTTTATATTACTTTGCGTACAGTATATTAATAAAATGTGAAATGTCACCATGTCATCGAAAGCAAAGGGTCTACTTTAATACAATAAGAAGGAAAAAGGAAAGGCAACGCGGGAATTTCCGCTATATAATTTATATACTGCACACTTAATTCCACGTAATAATCCAGAGAAGTCCCAATCTGCTTCATAAAAAAGGGTTGCAGACAGTTAGAAAAAGGACAATACTGTGTGCTGTTGTAGACTTTAAAAATCATACCCTTTATCATGCTACGAAACTCTATGCTATAGCGCCTAGAAATTCGAAATTCATAAATGTTGATGTTCTGCTTGGAAAGTTCGAGCCATTTCAGTACTGTATTTAATGTTAAGAGATTGCACAATTTTACATCCTATGTTTGCTCGCCTGCTTGCGTTAAACGCGTATTCTATCAAAAATAAACTTGTAAAGGGATAATATTTGGTGTGTTATGTGTTGTTTTAGTCTATTTTCCTTTCCTTTGACATGTACCATTCGATTAACAGCAGCATATTATACGTATAATATATAACGCAAATTCTCGAGTTGAGTTTCTTTTTTCCTTTAGTATAAACCGTTGACATACATACATATTACACAGCTTATGTAAAGGCAAAGCCGTGTAATGGCAGAATGGATAAAAACAAAATGTCGTTTAAACACATTTTGAAGGATTGAATTCCCTTTATTTACTCGGAGTACCCAGAAAATCTATATAATATATTGCTAAACATGTACAGAAATATGCAGGCACTTTGAGTTCTGTGTTTTCTAAATTCCCTAAATGATTTGCGATGTAATTGAGGTTGCAGTTACTTACAAATAGCAAGTAGCAATGTAAAACAGCTTTAAAACAGAGGTTTATAAAAATTCATCACGGGTATTGAGCAAAATCTCTCCCAATCGGTCAGCACTGCAAAAAAAAAGGATAAAAATATCGGACAGGGAAAGCAGCATTCAAGGACGACAGTCAACCACAAAACACAAAAACAAACCAAACAGACAAACGAAAAGACAAAAGTAATACAAAATGCAAACGACATCACAAACACAAAAGGGTTGACAATAGGACTGTTTCACATGGATACACCCATGATGGATTATTTTCTTCCCAGTATATACATAGTACGAGGGGTGATCCAAAATTAAGATGACTTTTGTTATAAAATCATTATTGTTAAATATGAAATAAAGGTGATTCAAAAAATTTAAATTTATATTTGAAAATACAAGCTTAATTTGAAGTGCCACGCTCTCGCATTAATTGGTTAGTGGACGTATACAATCCCTTTATACAATTTAGTTAACACTGATATCAACTAGCCCATAAATAATACTTTGCTTACTATTGTGTGTAGATGTTATTGTTAACTATTTAATAATAAAAAGTGTATAACACGTAATTTTTAATCATCCCTCCTATATAAAACAATAAGTAACTTTAATCACTGACTGTATTTTATTTAACGTCAGAATAAGGCGACTTCAGCGTGACGTCATGACGTCTCATGTTTTCTCACATGAGGAAAACATCATTCTTGCATACCGGATATCGTTATCCGCGTTTTACATGGGTGATGGAAAGCCTGATCTTACACATGGGGGAGATTAAAAGTCGCACGCTGATATCAGCATGACAGTTGCATGACGTCATTGTGTAAATAAACATGCAACACGTTAGTACTTGGCAACGTTAACGCGCAAAATGTAAATGATATGGAAGAATAAGAATCAATCATGGGTATCCGGTTCAGATAGGTAAATTCCAACCTTCGGTATAACTGTTTTAATCGGAACCCCTGTAGAGCCTCGGTTCCTATGAAAACAGTTAAACTTTGTATCGTAATTCCCTATCTTCACGGGACACACATAAAATATTCTTTTAATCTCATATGGCTAAATTGATTTGGGAGAAAAGGTAACATTCGTCTATACGTTTATAAAATGTCTAATCACTAATCATGAGAAAGACGTTGTTTATTTTTGTTTTATTTTGCAGGTAGACGTAATGGACAGTGTACCGCATGTGTTGCAGGAGAAACGTTTTCCGACTCTCTCTCTAGTGATGCTTGCATAAACTGTACAGTGTGTGCTGACTACGATAAAAACTGTACGGTGTTTCAAGACGCGGTTTGTCAGAAGGACTCCGGAAAAAATATAGGTAAATATGTCTATATATAGCATAGCCATCCAGGTTACTTTTGCCTCCATTGACATGCATAAAACTCACTACAGATAATCACACCATGTAGTCTTTGTTGTACCTACTTTTCGTCATTGTTTTTCTCTCAAAATATCTCTCGTTATGGAATAGCTCCGCTCATCTCTACTCGCACCAGAAGAAACGAGTGTAATGGCTCATGGAACAAGACTAGATGTGGGAGGAGCTAAGTTCCCATAGAAGGGAATATACGTGGACATATCAGTCATGTCCAGCAAATTATGTTCACCATATTAACACATCATGCTTTCATTTGGTACCATGAAGTTGCATGTTTGTGACTTTTAGACACATTGCGTAAGGTGTATCATTATTTTCATTTTGTTTTATTATGTACGTTTATTATATAACTGTCATCAATTTACATTGAACTATGAATGACGTAATTTTAGTATCACACAAAAAAAGTTATATCGTCACTAGAGTTATATCGTCACTAGTGATGATATAACTTTTTTATATCATCACTAGTGATGATATAACTTTGCCGGAACTACTTTCTTAACATATTTATTACAAAAATACACTGGTTTAAAGTTAAAATATTTTTTAATTTCTTCTTTAGACAAACATTCATATAGATGTTTAGAACATTAGTTTAGAACAGTAAATGGAATAGCCAAATGAAACAGAATAGAATGTTTTCATACGCTTAAGAGTCTTTATTAAAATCATATGCAGTTTTTTTAATTGGAAACATTTACGTAAAGTTATATAATAAACCGTATTAATTAACAGCATAAATTTGATACTGAATTAATATCACTCGAGGAAAAAGTCGTAATTTGGTAATAAAATCTCGTTCTTCGAACTCGTTTTTTCAACCAAATTACCACTTTTTTTCCTCGTGACATAAATTCAGTATCAAATTTATGCTGTTAATTATTCTCTATATATTACCTTTTCATTTTCCACATATTAAAGGAAAATAGGCGATTCACATTTGTTGTTGCATTGAAACAAATCGCGAGTTATATGACAGCAACAGCCTGTTATTATCAGAACAAATACAACTCGGAAACATGTATCGTAACTTTATTTTAAACTAAGTTTGCATATAACATTATTTTGTCTACAGAAAATGGTCGATCATATAAAGTGACTGTCGGCGTTCCAGTCAATGGTCGATCATACGAAGTGACTGTCGGCGTTACAGTTGGTGTGAGTTTATTTGTAGCTGCTGTCGTGACAGTGGTTATATTTGCCATTTGCCGCCGACGGAATGGGAGGCGGTGCTTGTAAGTCGTAATGAAATTAAGAAGTGGTGTGATTTTCTTTTCCAATGCATCAGATATCGTTTTTTCTTTTCCCAAATGGCTTGTATCCGTGTTCTAATTTCTTGTTAACGTTTCACACCCCTATTTTTTCAAAAATTCAATATATCTTAATATGCGTAATATATATGGAGCATCGCGTCTATTTCTATCATGATCTTACAATAAGAGAAGTATTCAATAATGTGCGTATAAAATGAATTTAAAAAAAAAGGAATGATGGAATTACTACAGAGTTCGAATAACGGGTAAAATAAGTTATGTGCAAAATAGAATTTGGAAAGTGGGGAAATGGTCGGTACCGTTTGTGAAAAAGGGAAGAAATAAAGAGAAAGAAATCATAGTGGAAGTATGACGATGTTGCTGTTGTGTCACCTTCACATGTCTATTGAACTTAAATTGAGTGTACATATTACTACCCGCGTCTAACCCCCGTTACAAATGTTTGTCCATGACACTTCACAGGATCGGAAGGATTGTAATTCTAATTTGCAACAAAAGTTTAATGTCTTGATAAGCATTTGGCATAAAAACCGGGTTTGTACAGAAAGGCATTAAGGAAAAGCCGGACCGTCCGAAGGGTGCATTTAACACGTAACCATATAGAAAATTGACAAGCGATCCTTTAATATTTTGACTAGTGTATTAATACAGTGATGTGTCTTCTAGTTACAGACACGACGTTAGCGATGGTGAAAACATTACCTCGCATAACTGCTCAAGAAATGGTATCGAATACTCGGCCATTCCAAACGAAACTGCATCGTCGGAAACCGTTTACTTACCTCCTGTTACCAGTAACGGAACGATAGTCAGCACAAATGGGAACCCACATATGAACAATCAAACTAACAACGATATCAGTGACACCCATAGTGAAACTCGAGTTGACAATTTAGAAATAGACGGGTCATGCCATACTGTCAATGAGCTGGGATACGAGAACGACTCCAAAAGCAACAATGATGATATAATAAACTCCAAAAGCATCAATGACGATGATGATATCAAGCTAGTTGTGAAAGGGAAATCGGGAGATGCCAGTATGCCGGCTGGAAATACATCTAATATATTACAACTCTCAGCTGCAGATGAAAAGGATGATAACCATTTAAACCGGCATACACATGCAGAAAGTGTGTCCATGGATGCAGTCCCAGTGCATAGCACTTTTGGTGTAAGTAACCATAATATGCCAACTGCCAATGTTTGTTTTAAAATGTTACTATGGTTATTTTTTCAATTCAATATTTCTTCTTTATTATATGATATATTTAGACTGTTTCAACTATTAAACGTGTCATATATGCAGTGCTTTTCACAATTTTCAAAGGCTGAAGACGTAACCCTACTTCGTTTGTTTTAACAGTTTTTAAGATATATCGGTTATCTCCTTTAAAGCAGGATTGTGTCGAGCTCTTTACTTTTCGAGATTGATCACAGTTCTCGTTTCCGGTAATAATCAGATTATTTTATTTTCTATGTTACTCGTCAGTGCCATTTTGTGGTAGTGGTAACTGTACCTTGACCGTACCGTTAACGCTTAAATGAAATTACGTATGTAGTATAAGTTGTTTGCTGTGATAGATACATACATCGGGCAAATACAGTAGCTAAATGATTAAAGCATTGCTCTTTTGAGCTGTAGAGGTATGTAACACGTGTTCGTCTGTTGTATTGCTTAGGCCTTCTATACTACGACTAGAATATTAAAAAAATTGTCAATCAAATACATATTGTTTAAAGTAAATATGGTATTTAAGGCATATCTTGTTTTTAGACAAGTAACGAGAACGCTGATCAAGGCATATGTGGCGAAACCTTATCTTGCCCTGGAGAAGACAGTGAAGTACGCACATACAAGGCACACACCTGCTACGAACCGCAGCGAACAAAAGGTAAACGCTGAGCCTATACTAGTATATGTTACTTTGTGATAATGTTTACCCCTCAGTTTGAAGCAATAGTTTTAATGAGCTGGTATCACAGGCGAGTATAAGTACAAGAGGTGAAGCTTAATAAGAATAGGTTCGGAGGCGGTTACTCTAATTTCAGAGGAGTTGAAGCCTAATTAGTTTCGAAATGGACTTTTGCTGCCAAGGTCTCCAAATATACTGCCAAGGTCTCCAAATATATTAAATGGGACCATAGTATTACCCCCAACCCACCCACCCCCACACACCCACACACCACCACCACCACCCACCCCCACCCCACACACCCGTCTACACTCACATCTCCCTACTCACCAAATGAATTAAAAAGCCCAAAACATTAATAAAGTGTACGGTTTGGAACGCTACAAGTGCGTTCTAGGGATCATGAGTATCATGATTATATTGGTTTGTCATACCGGATCTGGTTTTCCGCGTTTTACATGGGTGATGGAAACCCTGTTTTAATCGGAACCTCGGCAGAAGAGTTATACCTCGTGTTGGAATTCCCTATCTTCACCGGATACCCATGAATGATTCTTATACTCTTTCCACACAACCCACATCATCCACCCTAATATTAAAAATACTCCAATGCATATGTATCACCACTGTGACATAAACAAAGCGTCCTGCTTTATTCTTAAGCTCCAATAATCGAGAGGGCCCGCAACACAAACCAGTTCAAATATCCTTTCGAACTATTGCATAACCTATTCAGTCTATTAGTGCACTATCGAACCGTGCAGCACGGGTGTGTGCGCGGTCTATAATAAAAAACAAATAGATTACATGAAACTTACATTTTACATGTAACATTGGTTTTTTGTCCAGACTGAATAACAACTTAATGTTTTAGAATTTTGGTCTATTTTAACCTCTAACATACATGTATATATAAATGGCTATTTTTAAGGGATTGTTTTTTTTATCTTTAGTCACATGTAAATGTATTCAGATAGTAAGACATAACCCAATACGTTATGAGCGCAATTTACATAAGCACTTAAACACTCGAACGCATGAAATCATGCCTAAGACAAGAATACGTGGCTATTGGTCATAAGTGGTCATAATTGGTCAATCAAAGTCCCCGAAAACTCCCTCACTGACATAACCGAATATAGCGTTTCATTTCAAAAAACATTTTACCCTTAAGCTGTGTTTACTCCCATGAAATGATCCCGCAATTTCTGGTAACAGTGAGGTGATGCAACCTCGAACCTAGTTTAAACCCCTTGGGGCCTTTTTGTCACTGACCGTTCCAAGGCGGTACCATTGTAATCCACACGTGTATGTTTGTTGTGTTGCATATTTGCTGCTATTTATCCTAGTATGTGTTGATCGTTTTAAATGCGTGTTTGGTGGACAGCGTTTTGTGACTGCTACATTTCTTGGTCGCCCTTTGTATCTGCTTTTATCTTTTCAGCATCCGTTCAACAAGCGACGAAAATTTCGGACCACAAAGACGTTCATGACGATGTACCAACAATAGGACAACGTAAGTAGTAGTAAGAACATGAACATGTTCATGTTGTATTATATAAATATGGTAAATAAAAATACTGCTTACGTTAAGTGAATAATATATAACATCTGTATACGTGTATATTTGGTACATGCAGCTACAAATGCACCATAACCTCGTACTCAATGAATACAACTTTCTTCAAAAACAATCATGCTTTAGAATTAATAATAATAATTATAAAAATAAATCCCATCTTATTTGTGTATTACAGCTTGGAGAAAGACGATAGGTTTTCTCTCGCAGAAGATGAAGACATCCGACTTCACGCGGTTTTTCAGAATACTTGTTGGTAATACAACATTAAATATTATTAAAATACCTTTCTAATATTATTGATTCGCGCCTTTTTTGGACAGTAACATTTGATATTCGTCTGCATTTATGTTGTTTGTTGTTGTTTTTTTCGTTAAAGTAATAGTACGTTTTCATGTTGTCCTGGTTTTTAGTAAGTCACTGAGTACTTCCTTTTGACATTTTATGTATTTGCTTCAAATATTGCCCATTAATGCTGCCTAGTTTGTTACAATATATAGCATGGCTGAGATTTCGTTATTGACACTGTTTCGTTTTATTTGGATATCAATAGGGTAAGAGCGACGTTGGTGCACCCTAGAACCTGGTTTAAATCCTCAGAGGCACTTTTTTGCCACTGACCGTTCCAAGGCGGTAGCCCTATTGTCAACATGTTTTATGTCTGTGATGTCATATCTTGCGTTTTATTCATTATTGTAATTGTTATGCGTGTTTTTGGTTGACTGTGGTCTTTGAATGATACATTCGGAATGTTAACAATTTCATTTTTATGTGGAAACTACTTGCAAAAAACATTATCATCGTTTTATGCATGTGTAAGTTTGCAAATCAACAACTTTACAGAGTATACAATAGTTAAAATCTATCTAAACATAATATGAATATCTAAACATAATATATATTAATTTATAGACCACAACGATGCAGATGTATGGATCGATGAGATCAAACAAGATTTTAGCACAGAAGGAGTCAAGGAAAGACAATACCAACTTCTGTTAAAATGGAGACAGACGTTACCGTCTTCTTCAGAATATGATATTATACGCGCTCTAAAGGCTTGTGAACTAAACGAGTTCTTAATGGAATTTCAATCCTTTGTTGAACAGCGCGATGTGACTAACGGAAATGTACACAAAACTTCACGCTCCAATAAAATAATGACACTGACAGCTCAAGAAACACATTCCGGTAATATAGGACAATGAAACTACAAACGATGCGACACGCGTGCTGGTGATTACTGAAACAGGTCAACAAATCGAACCTACCCCTCATGAATGCCGACGAAATGGTAAGGACGAAACAATAATGCGTTAACTGAAAATACCTGATGCAATTGGTATAGAAACAACGAGGCCAAAGGAGAATTGGGTGATCTCAAAAACAGACGATACTAATGATACGAATGGCAATTCTGGAGAGAGTGGTATGAATAGTTTAGGGTCTACAAAACAGATAACCACTGGGGAGTATGATATGTTTTTACAGTTATGAAGATACGATGGACACGAACGTCGTGTAGTAAATAATTGAAGATACTATCTGACCAGTATTGCCAATGTCGTGATGTGTATTACTGTGATAAAAAGAAACTGTGAGATTAAACTTCGATGTGTTTCCTTAAAAAACGTGAATATCAGTCGCAAAGTAAGTTGTCACGAATAGTTTCTATAAAACTAATACAATTTGATTATATTGTGATGTGAGTTATGGTGATATATTACATAATTGAAACTTACACAGAAATAATAATTGCATGGAAGAAAGTGTGCCTTTTATATCCGAAAAGTTTGGTACAATTTAACTCAAAGTTATTTTGTTTTTCACTTGAAATAAATTGGTCCATAGTATAGTCAACTTATCCATCTAGATCATACGAGTCATCATTTCTAAATAAAATTAGCCATATTATCACACACCATTGCCAAAATATATAGCAGTGCTTTCAATACACAAATTATGCACATGAAAAGCATGCACTTGAATTGTAAATTGAAACATGTGGTATGGTGAAACATTCGGATGAACAGTTCACTTGATCGGAGTTATATATTGATAATGGTTTGGACTGTTTTTGTTCTAATATAGACATCCATATTAATCAATTCGTTTTGTTTTAAAACGTTTCTATGCAAAATAGTCACTCAGCACTCAAATATAGTTGCCTGTTATAATATGTCACCAGACTATAGCAATGGGATTATTTTGAAAACCACATGTCATTGAAAGATTATATTTGTTTTGTTATTATGGTGTACTTTGAAATGTGGAAAAACTGTGACCGCATGGCTTATTTTATTTAGAAATTATGTTTCGTGTTCTCTAGATAGAAAGTTGGACTATTATATGGACCAATTCACTTCATGTAAAAAGTAAGTTAAAGTGTATTAAACGTTTTGGCTATATTTCTGCCATGTAGGTATAGCCCAGTTCGGTAATTACTTAAAAAGAGTATGTCCCTTTAAAATCGCTTCAGCTTTTAGCACAATTTGCTCAAAGGAACTTGGATATTACAACTCTGCATGTCCAAGAGAGTAATAATTTTCATGCCCAATAGTATAAATCCTTACTGTAAATCACTGTTAGACATGCATTTCATGAGCAAATTGTGTTATTCAATTAAATACCAGATGACGAGGCCCGCTCAGTAAAGCTCAGTAAATATATAATTCAGGTTTTTCATTAATTGTGTTTGGTAACAATACAGAATTACCAAAAAAGTTTTGTATTTAGTACAGCTAAACTATTAACTTATATTTGTCTTCATTGAAGTCAAGTACATTGCACTTTTTTTAGCTATAACCTAGATAATATTCAATAGAGCAATGATAAACAAAGACATAACTCTAATCTGGCCTCAACTTATATACCTGAACTGCTCGGTCATGTAGCATGACAGCATTAAATGATGACCAGTAGGTGTTGGGAAGTATGGCTTTACAAGCTCTTCGGTTTTGAGATAAGAAACGTAATTTGCTCGCAGGAAGTTGAAAATATGTCCCATTAAAGGGAAGCAAACCATGTTACCGAACTGGGCTATTCTTTCTGATATTATATTCACATTAAACCTATTGATTTGCTGTCATGTACTACATGATTGACATAGCTCATGCCCAAAATATACATTTGGTTGATAATTTCTCTTGACCATACCCCCATCCATTTTTATCTTTTTGTTTAACTATGGCCAACCAATAGTCCTTAGTATATTATGCTGTCTGCTTTTTAATTTAGTATGTTGACTGTTACTAGTGATTAGCAGGCTTTATATAACCTCTGCTTCCAACAAAATTCCATTTTGTTTATTTCGTCCAATTTTTTCTCGCTTATGGCATAGCATTTTGTTAGAAACTGAGATCATACGTTGCTGATAAATGGATGTTCATCGTCATATGCATACCAGCGTCAGGATGATTCAAATTTACGTACTATTGACATGTTCTGCTCAAACCGAGTCTAGAGGGCGTGAACGATAGCAAGCATGTTTCCCTACGGTTCATGAACAGTCTCAATCAAACCGAGACTGCAATATTAATTGTGTTGTATGTATCGTGTTCGGCGATCTTTCATACTCTTTTTATTATTGGATCAGTTTATTTAGATCTCGTAGATTCTGACGCCTGTCGTGTCGTTTATAATAGGCCACAGCTTCAACGAGTGTTGTGTTTGTTACAGTATTTATATATTTTATAAATTTACACATAAACTGGTGCTGAAATATTGCTTCAAAATAACAATACTTGCTCAAAACATACTCTCCTGTATTTGTATTGTTTAGACTTTACATAAATGTATCGGTTTGGCGTTATTTTAATATAGTTACTGGAACGTGATTTTTAAATATTAAAGGTGTGTACACATGGAACAAATTACTAATATTATATAAACATACAAGATGTGTGCTCAATGCATGCACGTTTACAGCAAAAAAGTGTATACATTGATATACTTTGTATATAGATATAATAACGTTAGAGAATGTTTAAATGAACTGTTTTGTTTATTTTAAGATTTCTTAAAGAGATGTGCTTTTGTATTTGTTTGTTTACGTTAATCGCTTCGTATTAAATGCAACAAAGTTTAGTAAATATAATATATTTATATTAAACATTAGACGACACGAGTATTGCATCCTTTCGTGTCGTACTTACTTTGTTGGCCATTGTTTAGCATTTAGAAATTGTAACGGTCAGTCGTGGTGTGTGTGTGTGTGTGTGTGTGTGTGTGTGCGTTCATGCGTCTGTGTCACACATAATTATGATGTTGATAGTTATTTTTCTGTCGGATATTCTTTTCTGTATCATATCTCCATTAAAAAGGTCAGTTTTAAAATAGTTTACATATATTGCGATACTTTTATATTGCAATGGTTTCACTGTATTTGTTTTAGTAAAACTGCATACTTTAAAAGCGTACATGTATTACCCGTGTGATGCATGTTAATCTAAGCACTGTCAATATGATTGGTGTTTGGAGATAGTTTCTATTGAGTGCTTCATTGATTAAGTGTATTACTTTGCATTTGAGTACGATAACACTTAATAGGTTAACTAATATATTCCTACATTCTGTCTTGTAAAGCTGTTTCACACTTGTTTTTAGTGTTGTCTCCTGCTTTTTGGATTGCATTGAATTTAGATCTTGATCCAACAGCTAAGCTCACAGGGGGTCGGCACGGTGTTGGGGTGGTGTTTAAATGGTTTGGTATAGAGTCCTAAAACCCCAAATACCGAAAAACCATATTACTAAGTATACATATTAACAAGGGGTCCGGCTCCCAAAATGCCATTCTGTGCAGAGAACATGTGTAACTGCCCAGAAAATAAAGGATTAACATGATAAGCTATTCACATAGAGCTCTATTTCAAGCAATAACACATATGTATCTAAAAACAATATTCATTTGTTCGTAACATGTACCACCTTTTGACACCAGACAACCGAAATGACTAATTTACACCAACATATCTAAGTAGGAAGAGATCGCGTAACACCACGCCACCTCACTAAAACGAGCTTCCCGCTAACGGTGCAGTCAAAAACGCAGCAGCTGACTTAAGATAAATATTAAATGTTTCACAAACCTTTGTTCTTCAACTCGTGAAAATCCACCTGCTTTATAGCGAGACATTTTTTGATTGTCACAAGCGAATTTCTACGATGACTTCCTTATTGCTGTTGTTGTTGTTTTCTATACTAGATCATCCAGACGTTTGTTCATTTGTGCTGGAAATGAATAAACGTCTAGATGATCTAGTCTAAATAACAACAACAACAATATGGCAGTGGCCTTGGGATTTCGTTCGGTAAAATAAAAAAATGACTCGCTATAGAACAGTTGGACTTTCACGAGTTGAAGCACAAAGGTTTGTGAAACATTTTATGTTTGTTTTCAATCGGCTGAAGCGTTTTTGCATGCTGCCTTCTCGGGAAGCTCGTTTTAGTAAGGTGGCGTGGTGTTACGCGATCTCTTCCTACTTAGATATTTTAGGGTAAATTAGTCGTTTCGGTGGTCTGGTGTGAAAAGGTGGTACATGTTATGAACAAATGAATATTATTTTTAGATACACACGTTTTATAGCTTGAAATAGAGCCCTATGTGAAGGGATTATCATGTTAATCCTTTATTTTCTGGCCAGTTATACATGTTCTCTGCACAGAATGGCATTTTGGGAGCCGGACCCCTTGTTAATATGTATACTTAGTAATATGGGTTTTCGATATTTGGGGTTTTAGGACTCTATACCAAACCATTTAAACACCATCCCAACACCGTGCCGACCCCCTGTGGCTAAGCTTAAATGAGCGGAGTATAATGCATCTAGTTGAATCAAGAAATAGAAATATCAAACTCAACTATAGTTACACTAAAGTTCTATTCGTTTTCACAGTTTACATTGTATGACATAATTATTAAGAAACAAATACAGTATGTTTCTAGTTTTCATGACTTACAAGACACCTTTTATTACATTACATATAAAATCGAGAAGCCATTAGCAATATGCGAGATGTATGTTCGTAGGTGAAGTAAATAACTTCAGAACTGATCATTAAATGCATTGTTCTCCTTCATTTGGTTGAACTGAAAAGTTATCGAGTACACCAAATGTGTTCAAATTCGATGAATCACTTCATACATGTGGGTATATCTATCGTTTAAATGACATTTGTTTTTCTTCCATTAATACAAGATTCATCCAGAAAGTTTGTGTAAGTGGTTATATATCTGACTAGCATATGCCTATTATTTTCAACATTTGCCATTCAAGTTCTACCTCTTTAAATACGTGATGTGGACATATCACAAATAAGGGAGAATACTCTTACTTAATTCAAAATACGTATAAAGATGTGTAGACTCATTCAACCACTTACAAATTGTCTATAATAAAGACAAAATCCATGTGTGAAAAAGGCATATTTGAAAATGAGCGTTTTAAATCACAGAACTATGGCTAGATATTGGTTTAATAATTCCAAAATTGAGACAAATGGTCCGATAGAAACCACAGGACTCAAACACAATGGCACCGTAGGCCGCACTGTACCACAAACAAAGTGCAATAATGAAAATGACAATGCACAACACAAAGAACCGTAAAGACCGGGTTAGCAACTCCGAACGGTCAGTAGAAAGTATGGCCTACTGGTTAGCTTAAATCGATTGTATTCAGGCTCGTAGCCAGCCTTGACTTTTAATAGAGGCAAATCCCTTTATATGAAGGTCCAGTGACTAGTATCCCCGTCCCTCCACACGATTTTTTTCTATTGATCATTACGTGGTCACGCCTTTATTCCATTAAGTGATGGAAAAGCTTATATTACCAAGATTTTATAACGGATAACACGTTTAAAAATATGTTTTACCGAAAAAATGCGATAACCGGTTTAAAATTACCAATTAAATGTTTTAATTTTACAATATGCAACTGTTTAACCGAAATTAGGTTTTATTTCATACCCCAGACAACCCCGTTTTCGCTTCTTTGAGAATGGTTTGGATGGGGTTTGAAAGTTAATACTCGGACCACGTAATGTTCCTGTATTTTAGTGCATTTCCCAGCCATTAGTTTCAGTTTTAAGCAAGACATTGTTTGCCAATGAGTAAATGAACAAAATACGCCAATGCATCTGCAATCAATTACAAATAGAAATTTCATAATACCTAAGCCAACGAACGAACTATTCAAAGGGAGCCTATCATATTCTGGAACTTTGAAATGGAATAGTATTCCACTCGAAATTAAAAACTCTACATCATTGAATATATTTTCCAACAAATGCTTGAAACAGGTAAAAATTGAAAATCGATTCTAAATCTAGCAGAATCTAGTTGTTGTTTTTTTATATATAAAGGGACACACGGCAATCTTGAAATCTTTATCAAGCATTACATGATGATGATTTCTAAGGTTTAAAGTCCCTCTACCATATGAGCCCCCGGGAAGAATCCCCCGTTGGCTCGGCATTATGTCTGGACTATTGCGTGAGTGATTGTGTGTAGTGCTATGTATCTATCTACAGTCTACTTGAAGCAGATATAGTGCTGCCACACTGGAATACCACGCCGTAGTACGTGATACCCCACCCAGACACATTATTCTGACACCGGGTTGACCAGACGTAGTACTACCCATTATTTGCTTGTCAGGCATGGGTTACAAGTAACTACTCCATTTTTAAAGTCTTTGGTATGACGCGGTCAGGGGACTCGAACCCACGACCTCCCGAATGCAAGGCAGACACTATAACCACTACACCACAATGCTTCGGCATTACAATTAACCTATCGATTTAATAATTCAGTATCATTATGACTTAAAACCTGCTTGCATATATTTAAATACAATTGTGAGTTTTAACTTTTCTTTGTTATTCTACCATAGTTTTGCATATATTATTGGTGAAATATATTCAGCAGTTAATAATATGCAACAACAATTTGCTTTATACTATTCTTATAATTAATATTAATGACTGAACAAATGCAATTTATGTAGAAAAACTAACGGGAAACTTCGAGTTTGAAAACTCAAGATTGCCGTGTGTCCCTTTAATTTCACGGGTAGAAAGCAGTTATGATGTATACAGTATGCACGTGTATTTATGATTAAGTATACAAAGTATATGTATGTCTCGACTGATTTTAGACAGTGTTTCAGTTTCACTGTCATATGCTTTGATATGCATTCATAATTATGGCTAGAGCTATTTGATAACTAACGTTTACTTGTTGTATTATATGTGTTCATTTGTTATTTAAGCGGGCCTCAAGGAAGCTTGGCTATGCCAATTGAGCCACTATCTATAAATAAAGAAATTACTTACGTACTTAGTTACTTATTATTTATCCACACCGGATACGTTCACCTGGTTCTAGATAAAAGAGTGCTAACCCTTTTTTTCGTTAAGAACCTATTTCCTAACGCTAAATGGTCAATGAATAAAACATGAAAATTTACCGGTAACATGCTTCATGACCGATCAGCTCAGGTATATAAAATGAGGCCCGCGTAAAGTTGTGTTTGTTTTTTGACTAGCATTGTTGTATTGAACAGTATCTAGGGTACAGCAGTATATACATTGAACCTTACCTTTTTTATAAAAACAAAACAAAAGCCCAACTCCGTATTAGCAAGTAAACTGTACTAAATGCAATACTTTATTGATAATTCATTGTTTTCAGAACAAAAAAACAACCAAGTCACAATACAAAAGCTGTATTGGGAGGGCCCCATCAGTTTCCCATCAGTTTCAGATATGACTGTGAAAAGTTTAGTAGACTGAGTATGAATGAGTGATGAGCTGAGTAAATGTTGACATTTGTGTATGAATGAGTGATGAGCTGAGCAAATGTTGACATTTGTGGATGAATGAGTGATGAGCTGAGTAAATGTTGACATTTGTGTATGAATGAGTGATGAGCTGAGCAATGTCCCTAAAAAGGCCCTAAAAAGGCCCTAAATTTAGGTTTGAAAAGTCTGTATGAACCATGTCATGAATCTGTACACCAAATGATTTTCTTAGCATTGTCTATCATTTACAGGTTGGTGAGTATAGTTATATACAATTTCATGTAGATTTTTAAAGTGTTTTTTTATGAAATATTTAACAAATAAAATAAAAAATCTTACCATGACTTGGCGTAACAGGTTTTTGTCGACATTATGCGAAGCAATTTAAAAGTATTTCAATTATTGATTGCTCATACTTCTCAGTCAGTTGTTAATGCACTCAGACTGTCCATTGAACCAATTAACAGACAAATGTAGCATATGTCCTATGAGTATAAAGCTTAATAATCAAATTACCCACCTCTTTTTCCTTAGGGGGCGTCCGTGGCCGAGTGGTTAACGTCTCTGACTTGAAATCACTTACCCCTAACCGCTGTAGGTTCGATCCCTCAGGGGCCTAGGAATCTTTATGTGAGGAAGCTATCCAGCTGGCTTGCGGAACGTCGGTGGTTCTACCCAGGTGCCCGCCCGTGCACGAAAATTGCCCGGAGGGGCACCTGGGTTCTTCCTCCACCAATGGAAGCTGGAAAGACGCCATATGACCTTAGCTGTTGGTGCGACTATAAAATCCAATTCAATCAATCTTTTTCCTTAACATGTCTACTTTCACTTCCGAAACTGTCGAAAACAAGAGGAACAGCATTTTCAAATATTTAAAAACATGTCCAGGATACAGTTACAGCACAAAAATAACAGGAAACTACATTAAAAAAAAGATATTAAGAAGATCCTTTCGACTGCACCAGACGAGCACATCCGGTCTATTTAGCGTAATTAAACATACTTCTATTACAGTAGCGTTGCTTGCGCAGTGTGGAGGCGGTAAAATATGGTTAAAAGTCTTCCTGTGCCTGCTTGCAATCAGGACCGTTATTCATTCCGATCTTTGTAGATCGCTGAGCCAGATATGTATAATACACAAATATCTTACTTTAATTTCGAATAGGTGATTCCACTACTCAAGTTTTTAAAGTCTCTGAGTATTGCTTAGTCACCCTATGGATATGTTGTCTGCTTAGAAGTACTCAACTGAAAAAAACATCAAACATGTGCTTCATAATTATTATAAATACCATCCATGGACCTAAAAGATGCTTAGTTGATTTCTTTCTGATTTACACCATGGACATTCATGCGAAACTGAGGAGTGCCCCCTTAAGGGAAAGTTGTCCGTTAAAAAAAATTGAAACGCCCCTTTTTCCATTTCGCGAATTTATTCAGGACGTCTTGACATACGAATTATTGCGATTGTCAAAAAATTGGCCTAACAGCACCTTTTTAAGATAACACTGAAATAGCCTTTTTAACAGCGTTTTTGCAAAAAAAATCTTTCGGTCTTTTTTTTTTCCATAACATGAAAAAGGTCTGAAATGTGCAATCAGAAGTCATTTCCACTCTAAAACGTTGCGTCCTATAACCCGATTTATATAAAGCCGCTATATTATGCGATTTTTTTATTTTAACGCGACACGACATAATGACGTCACGCCACATGCTATTCTATGTTTAACACATCAAAATACCATAGCAAACTGTCAATATAATGAAACATTGTTAAGGCAAACCCAAGAATTACACCAATGGTTAGTTTTTAAATGGCATAAAGCCAACCTCAAACTTAGAAAATCCTACTAAAATTGCATATACCAACCGCAAGACACATGGAATCTTGAGATATCGCAAGTTAGATATCTCACGATAAGTTGCGATACATCTTGAAAAATTGTAAGATATATCTCAAATTATTTTGAGATATCAATGACTCAAGACACATTGAGATATCTCAAGATAATTACTCAAATCAACTTAAAATATCTCAAGACAGTTATCTCAAGATAAATTGAGATATATATTGAGATATCTTGAGATTAATTGAGATATGTCAATACAAATATCTCAATATAAATTGAGATATCTCAAGATAAAATGTGATATCTCAACATGGAGTATCTCAAGATAAATTAGACATATATCGAGATATCTCAAGATACGGTGCATCGCGGAGTATTACAATATACATATTTTACTGAGTTGTTTATAATCTGGGTTTCGTAGCAATGCGGGTTTGCCTTATCGACAAATTACATTCTAACCGAAGTAGTTCTCTTCGCAAACAAACCGAATGGTAACAAACTTTGAAAATATGTTGAAATACAGACAAAAAGTCCTTCATTTGACTGTTTTAGTACAAAAAGGAGGCACTCCACAGTTTAATGTACATTTCTCAATCATCAAACCTATGACATGCCCTTAGCCTGAATCCTTGAGCAAAAATAAATCACATCATCATTGTGTCATACATTTCTTAGAAGACAATAAAATTACCCGTGTTTCCATACCAAATAATGGTATCAAAAAGCATTTTCTATGCAACTTTAGTCCCATTTCTTTAATATTACCCACCCCTCAAAACATGCTAAAAATGCAATTTTAGCAATATTTCAAATGTCAATAAATAAAAATAAAAATAAATCCTACACATATCAGGGTCATGTCTGCACTCATAATGCTCTTGCATATCAGGAAATGCTAAGTTTTACATACCTAGTCTGGCGTTTTAAAAAGTTATTCCATGCTGATCTCCCCGTCAGTGAAAATCAGCCATTTTATCTACTTTTAGGAAGATTTTGATTGGTTCACATTTTTCTATTTATAGCCTCCAAAAAAAACCAAAGAATGCATATTCCAATACACCAAAATAAACTTAGAATTACTCAAAACTGAAAAAAACATCAAACATGTGCTTCATAATTATTATAAATACCATCCATGGACCTAAAATATGCCTAAGTTGATTTCTTTCTGATTTACACCGTGGACATTCATGCGAAACTGAGGAGTGCCCACTAAACTGTACCGGTCGTGACGTCAACGTCATGACGTCGAATTGCGCAAACGTCTCAATGACGCTCCATTAAAATTGGTTAAATATCGGCGTTTGCCTTAAAAAGAGTGCTCGATGCAATAAATCAGTTATTGGGTTTGTTACTGACCCCCTACAGAAATATGTGGGGTCAGTCAGATGTATAGGGGGACTCGGCTATCGCCTTGCCCCCTTTAAATCTTACTGACACCACATATTTCTGTAGTAACAAACCCAAGAACTAATAATGGCAGGTTCACAGATTCATATGTACCCTCCCCACTCTATCTCTCGGGTGGATTTAGATAACCAATAATGTGTTGATGAGTCATTACAATATTTCAATTCAATTCTTTTATTTTCTCATAAAATAGACTACAACCACCCTATTTTTAAATCCCCACAGAGGCTCGAACCCATGATATCCTTCCTATCAACTGAGTCTCGCTGCTGTTGGCAATTGTGTGGTTTTAAATTATATCTTATTCTATGTATTTACGTGTTAAATTGTTTTTGGCATTTGCTGAGTAAACGTCGTATCAATCGTATTGTAGTACACACAAGAAACCCTACCTGTAACTATCCACTATTTTCTACACAACTGTCCATTGTTATAAGATATTGGACAGTTACTGTCCATTCTTAAAAATAATGGACAGTTGCAGGTAAGATTTCTTGTATGTACAATATGCTATATACTGTACAGAAACAACAAAGAATGACGTCATAGCAATGTTTTAATCCCAACTAAATTCCACACTAAAGAGTAATAATGTAGTATATGACAAGTAAATGATTTTGCATTCATTTGCAGTGATTTTCTATGCTTTAAATTCCATTTATCACAACTGTCCATTGTTATAAGATATTGGACAGTTACTGTCCATTCCTAAACGTAATGGACAGTTACAGGTAAGATTTCTTGTGTGTAGTACAATATGCTATATACTGTACAGAAACAACAAAGAATGACGTCATAGCAATGTTTTAATCCCAACTAAATTCCATACTAAAGAGTAATAATGTAGAATATGAAAGTAAATGATTTTGCATTCATTTGCAGTGATTTTCTATGCTTTAAATTCTATTTATCAATATGCCATATATAGTAATTTAAAAGAATGACGTCATAGTTCTCAAAATGACTGCTCCCATAGCAGTTTTAAAACAACGTTTAAGTGGTCATATCTTCTTTATTTATCATCCGATTTTGATAATTCTTTAACCCTTTCCCAAGTTTTTCAAGATTCTCAATAATAACTATGTTTGGTTGTATGCCTACATTCCCTTTGGAAGATATACGCAAAGATATACGCAAATGCCCATCCTATTCTATTGGAAATACTATTTTAATAGGCTGGTGGAAATGTTTATCGCTATTATAGTTACAGTTTGTACCAAAAAGCACTCTTCGGGGGAGAAATTTAAGTAATCAGATCTAACGAACGGTGAAAAATATTTTCAGTTCGGACAAAAAGATACAAACGAGTTTGGTCAACCTGATGTCAAAAATTCTTCACTACCACGTGTTTATATAAACAGTAGGGGTATCTTATTTTTTTATTTTGTTTTAATAATATTTTAGACTCAAGTGCAAGAATGTTCAATAACCACATAACACTCAATCTACAGTTTACCTGGTAGACGAACATGCTAGCACACCAAAGGGGTTATTTTAATCTTATTAAAATATTTAATTAAACTACCGAAATGAGATATGTCCTTTGATAGTAGCTTAAAGTAAAAAATATCCTTTGAAGGGATGGATGTATCTTAAATATTGATTGGTTAATGTGTAAGAATCGATTTCATTGGTCAATACTTATTTTTAATATACAGGTGCGACCGGTTATCAGGCACCTCTCCTGCTCTTCACAGCGTGCACGTCTCGGAGAGGGCACTGGTGACACTTATGGTGTTTGTATGGGGGTACGCATTGCCAGCCCTGTACAACATTGCTGGTGTGGTAAATCACTATATTCGCGTATAGTGACTAACACGCTGGCACTTCTGAACTGGTTTGTCTCGGTTCAGAAGCATGAGTGTCACTTGACTGATAGTGAAGAAGGCCCCTGCGCCCCCGTCAAGGCAGCCATCATCTGATCAGATAGAAGTGTGCAAACTTGGAAGCTGGAAGACAGAAGTCCGCGGGCCGGAGCCGAGATCCACCAACACAGAGTAGAAGTAGCAGCAGCAGTAACTAGTTAGTAATAGTTAGGGATCGACGCCGAGGCCTACATTCGACCGTAGTCAACCAGCGGAAGAGGGAGTAAGAAATACACAGGTATCCCAGATGATGTCAGCAGCGCAGGGGCCATATTGTGACGGGTGTGGCCCCAAACACAAGGACCCCCGACCACTAGCGGCTGTAGGACAATACACCTAGCGGATGTAGCGTAGCGGATAGGCCACCTCGACCACCAGACCACCACTTCACCGCCACAGCGACAACCACAGAGCAGCAGCGACATCCACCTACATACCTACAAGAGAACCGATGTCACAGCAACACAGCAGCACCAGATCAACCAACACACATCAACGATACAACCGTCCAGACTCTATTGTGCCCATCGCGGCAGGGCTACCTTGCCGTGTTCGTTGGCGGAGGGACGTAAAACCTCAGAAGTACACACACACACACGGTTATCAGGCACTGTGTTGAAAACATTTCGTACTGACAGTCACGTACACCAAAATTCGTAGTAGTAAATTCGGCGGGAGCAGTACCGCCAAAAAAGTTAAATTTCTATTTTTCACGAACTGATTCCATGGTCGCATTAAAAAGAAAGCCACATCTTGAACGATTCGAGAAAGGGTGAGGATCACAGCAAAACAGATGGGTTAATTCGCCAGTTGAATTCTGAATTATAACAAACTTGCATTTTAAATGTATTAGGTCTTACAGACCATTCCATTATAAAGGGGGCATTACAAGATATTTATTTTCCAAAGCAGACGGGGGTCTTCATTTATATGAAGAAGGTTCAAATAGGCTTGGCTACTTTTTTCAAAGTGTGATTTCTTCTCTAAATTTTTAAAAAAGTAATTAAGTTTCGTTAATGAATGGTGAGTTTGGTATCGTTACTCTTAGTGCTTGTTCTATGATGTTTGACAAGTTGTCCTGTTTTCAATCGGACGAGAAGACTGGTTGGACAGGACGGACATGTCATAGTCAGTAGGTGTAGGATATTAACTCACCATTGATAGACAAATTAATAAAGAATAAGCTCAGGTTGGAATTTAATATTTATTTTATACAAATTTATATTTGCAGATTTTGAAGTGAATAGATTTGGTAAGTTATAGTTACCTTTCTAAGTTCCAGTGTTTATGTGTTTGACATCAGTGTTGTATATGTTGAGATGCTTGCATGTTCGCTTTTATGTAGTTTACTGCTTTCTTTGTAAATGCCTAAATAATTCTAGATGTATTTTGTTAGCATGCTAGGGACGTATCTAGATTGCTTACGCTTTGCTACTGTGTCTTTACTGTTTATTGGGCCGAGGGTTGGCGGTTATGTTGTATTGCCAACAAATATAGTTCGTTGTCCATACTTAATTCAATTATTACCGTCTTTCCCATACATTGATTATTATTAGCTATATGTACGTGACTAAAGTTGAAATTATATTCAAGGACACATTATGATAGAAGTAATGGTTGTTGGGTTTATTTATGTTATTACCATGATAGGGATTAATTTCTATGCAGCTAACAAAAGCTATAACTACAATCCGATACGCTGCCAGCAACTAAGAAGTGGGCAAATCTTTCGGTTTAATTTCAGAACATATACGTGCGGCTCCGGAATGCAACTATAGGTTTCTCATGTTATATTATTGCACATTGGACTGCAGAAATGTTATAAAAAAAAATCCGTTCTTTCTATGCACTTTTAATTTTTTTCCCAATACCTCAATGCATTACAGAAATCAGTGATTTTTGTCATTTTTTCCAACATTTTGCCCTAAAATGCCAACATTTGAGCACATATGTTATATATTGTGTCCGGAAAAACTTGAATATGTATGCTGTGCAACATTCTATCGCTTCAGTTTAATAAGTTTATGTTCAAACTAATTTCAAAAAATAATTCCAGATTCTGGCGATTTTTGACAAAAGTACAAATTGTTCGCCCCACAATTAAGGCATTTACAAACATCATGCGGGTTGCGACTTTTTTCTACTTAATCACTGGACCTTACCCTGCCCATAAAAAAGTTACAATACTTCTTTTTTCTATTGTATTAGATATTTTTCTAATTTTTAGTTAAATATCCCCAATGTATTACAGAAATCAGCGATTTTATTCAATTTTTTAACATTTTTACTCAAAATATTTAAGTATCGGATCCATAAATTATATGGTGGGACACGTAGAGATGCGTCCGAGAAAGATTCCAGCAATTCAAATTGGTTCTTATATATTCCATTCTTTTTTTAAAAAATAATTCCAGATTTCGGCGATTTTCGTCTAAAAACGCTGTGTTTTCTCCCAAAACTCACTATAGCACCAACGCTCAGATGGCACACATGTCTCATTTTAAAACTTACTGTATGTTATTTCAGAAAATCATACCTTACAAAATTCCCCCTGGAGAGGGAGGGTTTCTCCTACTAGCTCACAGCCTAACATACAAATGTGCCCGTGTCTAATTTCCGAATATTCGGGATACTGTACATTGCTACCTTACAAGTTATAAATAGATTGTTGGAAACCCAACATATAAACGTCATTGAGGGTGTAGCCACCCAAATGATTGATAAACATTTACTAGTCTAATTTACTAGTTTTAATTTAAAAAGATATGCATCTTGTTTGTTATTAAAACGTTTAACATATGGACATACTAAGGATATGTTGTAAGGCATGGGTAATTGTTTTTACGCACTGATGGCTACATGTCATGTACCTCAATCTGCAATGTGAAGTGACGTGTTCCCAGTGTTATACATTCCCAGTGCTATATACTGCATTAGTTCATATACATTAACCATCGGCCGGCGTCTTTAAAGGTAACGTTTTTCTGAAATTATTCTTTGATTTTTGAAAGCAACATTAACAAATGTTTTAAATGTAAAAACATGTCCCGGTGTTATTTTCCATATGTTTCCTTGGTGACGGTATTTTATTTATGTACTTCCGAATTTTTCCGGTGAAGTAGGCGTCTTATTATACATTGGAAGTCACAGTATTCACGTGCTCATCAAAATTGTAAGCAAATAGTTCGAATCTGAATACAGTTCTGTGTTAACCTCTGTCTTAGCAACAATGGGTGTGGCTTTTAAAAGGAAATCCTCTGCGATCTAAACTGGTTTATGGCATGAACAAAACCAAGGGAAACTCCCTTCATAACGAAAGTATGCATTATTTTTAACTAGAAAGAACTGGGGGAACATGTTTCAAATTGATGCCCCTATATAGAAAACTTATGAAGCAGTATAAAGTCAGTCAACTTTGATACATGAACATTTCTGTGGGGTTTTTTATCTACGCTTTCTCAAACGTAAGGGGTTAACTCGGCGGTGATTATTTTTATTTACACGGTCCTGTTGTTCAGGGGTGATGACAGGGTAAGAGTGAGGTTTGGTGCACCCTTGAACCCGTTTAATTTTCCCGGTGGTCCCTTTTTCCACTGACTGTTCCAAGGCGGTACCTCTGTTGTCAACCCTTATATGTTTGTGATGTGCTTTTTTACTGAATGTGTTTGTGATATACTTTTTGAATCACCTTTGCGTCATTACGTGGTCCGAGCATTAACTTTCATACCCCCATCCAACCCCTTCTCCAAGAAGCGAAAACGGGGTTGGCTGGGGTATGAAATGAAATCTTAATTTCGGCTTATAAAGTGTGCATATTGTAAAATTAAACAGTTAATAGGTAATTTTAAACTGGTTATCGCATTTGTTCATTAAGAAATGTTGTTATCCTTTATAAATTCTGCTAATATAAGCTTCCCCATCGCTTAATGGAATTAATTTGCTGCATTACATAAATATTGACTGATTAGCCAAGGCATTTATACATGACTTAGCGTACACGTGTATTACAACTATGTGTACAGGTCTTCCCCCCCCCACACCCCCACTTCCACCCTCCACCCCCACCCCCACCCCCACACACACACCACTTTCCTGCTACCTCGCCTTTCCCTCCCAAACACAGCTGACGATTTATAAACAGTAATTCGATTGTTGCAGTTATCATGATCGAACCCTCTGGTTTGATGTATTTATTTATTTTAATTTCGCCATTTTTTTCATTTTTTCCATCTATATTTTATAATCTTGTCTTTCAGTAAGTCAAGCAGAATATTAAACAATCATTTAAAAATTAAGATTTTTGAATTGGTAAAAAGAGATAGGATTCGGAAGTGATCAGACCAACAATTACCAACCAATCAGCGGGCAGGGGAAAAGTTTCAGGGTAAATTCCGAGCTATTATACAGAATCTCTTAATTATGATTGGTTGACAAGGTAAACAAAACAAAAAATCTTGCTAAAAAATTAAAATTAAAAAACTTTTGAAGTGTACTTATAAAGGTTAAATCATACATTTATGCAGTGTATTCATAATTTGTTGAATAATAAAAAAGTATGTTTTACATTTTCCTCATGTTTCTACATACAAGTAGGTGGGTATGAATCATCCGAGCCAAACAGCTTTTTCAAAACATACTCAACGTATGATACGTTTGCGTATGTTTTTTGTTTTGATAAAACTAAGATAGGTCTTTCAAAACAAGTAAGCAAAAATATAGCTTCTTATATTAGGGAACTCAGAGAGCTATAATGCACGTCTATGGAAAATGAATTCCTAGCACTGGTGTGTTTACCGTTTTAATTGACAAAGATTTATTGCATTTGTTTTGGTTTATTTATGTGTGTTATCACCAATAATGACCGGTTTAATATAGTATTCAACTTATCTCTATTCTATTTTTAAACTTGCACTTTACATTACTGTTTCGACTTACGTATACATATCATTAATAACATAAACTGGAACATTGTGTATTTGTGTACAAGTGTTAAATATCGAAGATACCAGGTATGAACGAATAAATTAAATAGGTGTATTGTTGTAAGGTATAGATCCCTTTAAGGTGAAATTAATACACAGGTGGGTAATTCGCCTTTGATCCAGGCTCAATCCTTTTAATTATATCTTTCATAATTTAAGAAAATGGGAGCACAGAACAAGTTCATTTTAAAACAATCTTATACTTGTAATTCCAATAAAGTTTATGAAAATAGAACAATTATTTAAAGAACAAATAATCAAAAGTGTGTTTTGTAAGATCTCACATGTACTATAGTTGTATTTACTCCGTATCTGTTTATACTTTTATTTAAAGCTTTTTCTTAAAACAAATACGATAACATTGAATATTTATGTTTAAAACAGCAAATCGCCTAGACCTACTTTTGACCTGTTTTAGAAAATAAAGACTTAGTATTCTAATTTGTATAATGCATGCTATGTTTTTAAAAGTAATATATTTGTAATAATAATCTGGATAAGTTATACGGTCAAACAATGTTACGCCTATTAAATGTATGTAACATGTTTCATTAACAAACGTTCATAACACAGTTAAAAAATAAGAAATAGGTTCTATGTCACTGTGGCTTAGCCCTGAGGTCATTGAACTACAGGCAGTTAGCCTAAACAAACAAAATGGCCACGCACTTTAAAAAATGTCTCGGTAGGACTACTTAGTAAGATTGTGATGACCTTGAAATTAAGATTCAATGTCATATGAATATATAGTAAAATATCCTGTATACCAAGTTTTCAGTGTCTGTCTTCAAACAATTAAAAATGACTACCTAGTTGTTGAACCTCTTTATGACCAAGCTTTTACCTGAGAAAGAAATATGTCAACGTGGATGCCCTCCTCTTTTCATCTTAACAACTATGTTTGACTGCATTCTGGAGGCAGAGTTGTTTCTATTGTTTTTACTCACAATTACTTAATGCATTTCAGAGCATATTCTGCCGTCATTCTGCCGTCTTACCGATGTAACTACATGTTTGCAGCTTCCTTACATCTTCTTTTCATGCTTGCCCTTACTGGATCCCTGCCATATCTGTTCTCAATACTGCTGAACATTTATTCGGCATCACATTCCAAACGATAGTCCAGCCATACAAACGCATAACTGTTGGAACTCATTACTTAAGAAACATACACTATTCAAAACAACGGATAAACATTATTCTAACAACAGCTCACATGGGTAAGTGTACACTACTGATGAAATCTGGAGACATTCAGCCAAATCCTGGTCCCGAACCGTCACCCAACACTTCACTAGTGTCTTCTTCATCCAATGACGATACATCCTCTATGTTTGACAACCTTAGCTTATCTCATAACTTGTCCGTATTTCACTATAATGTACAAAGTATCTTACATCAGCTAGACATACTCAAGTCCGAAATTCACTTTGACATCCTTACATTCTCTGAAACTTGGCTTAACGAGTCTGTACAATGCGATGAATTAACATTTCCCTCTTTCAATAGTCCCGAACGAAAATACCGTATTGGTGATAGCCACGTGGGTGTTTTGCTCTATATATAAGATATTATTCACTACACGCGTAGGCATGCTCTTGAGTTAAATAGTCTTGAGTGTATCTGGCTGGAACTTGTTTTAAACCACAAACACATACTGCTTGACGTATTTTACAGACCACCCATCTCTGACTCCATACATACTTCCATGATTGAAGATTCTATAAGTCTGGCAGTTGATACTGGCATAAAATATATTATTGTAACATACGACTTTAATTTCAACATGTTAAATGTGCACACTTTGAGAAAAATATCAAACCTGTTTCAACAATTTGGACTGCACCAAACTATTAATGATCCCACACTTTTTGCAGAGAATTCTTCACCCCGGGGTCGGCGTCGGCGTCGGCGTCCCACATCAAGGTTTGCGTGTAAGCTGTGTTTACAAGTCTATATGCCTTACATTTCTTATCCTAGCACAATCATATTTGGCCATGGGCTTCCTTATAGCATTATCTTCAGGGCTGCATAAGCAATTTTGGTTCCTGTAACCCATGGGCTCCCATGGAACCCAAATTATGATAGCCCATAAAATGTGTCCCATTTCACATCAAATTTTGGGTGTAAGCTGTGTTTACAAGTCTATATCTCTTACAATTCTTACCCTAGCACAACCAAATTTGGCCATTAGCTTCCTTATAGCATTATCTTAAGGGCTGCTTAAGTAATTTTGGTTCCTGTAATCCCTGGGCTCCCATGGAACCCAAATTCTGATAGCCCTTAAAATGTGTCTGTTTCACATCAAATTTTGCGTGTAAGCTGTCTTTACGGGTCTATATCTCTTACATTTCTTGTCCTAGCTGAACTAAATTTTGGAATTGGTTTACTTTTAGTATGTTGTAAAGGGTTGGATAAGTAATTTTGTCTTCTGCAAATTCTGGGCTCCCATGGAACCCAAATTGTGATAGCCCATAAAATGTGCAATAAAGGCAGATCTAGGTTTGCATGTAAGCATGTATATATCTATAATTTTGGTCTGGGATTTCTTATAGCATTATGCATCTTATTCATACTTCACCGATATTGGGGCATGGGCTCCTTCCTTCCCCCTCCCCCCTGTCCCCACTCCCAACCCCTCCACACTTTTTTCTTTTACTTTTTTTTTTTACATATTTCTGTGTTGTTTTAGTCAATTCTTACTCATATATGTTGCCCCCCTCACCCACCCTCCCCTCCCACATCGCCTATTAATGATCCCACACTTTTTACAGAGAATTCTTCATCCATAATTGATATTTTGCTTGTTAGTGATGTTAATAACTTAATAACGAGTGGAGTAGGCGAGCCTTTTTTAAACCAGGATATAAGGTTCCATTGTCCCATTTATGCCTTTTTTAAATTTAGGAAACCAAAATTTAGATCATATACAAGACGAATATGGAAGTACGAACAAGGCGATTATGATTTACTTCGTGATAAAGTACGCACATTCGATTGGAATGATTTAGCCAATGCGGATATAAATATTTATGCAAAAAGTATATCAGAGAAAATAGTTTCATTTATTGAACAGTGTATTCCAAATATAAATGTACGAATTAAACCCTACGAACCACCGTGGATAAATAATGGCATCAAACGTCAAATTAGGGCTGAATTAGGAAAAGAATATACAAAAAATGAAAAACCTCTCAAATTAAACGCAATTTAGATAAGTTTAAGTTTAAATAGTATTTTTCTAACATAATAGAACTAATAAGCTGCTTACTACTTTCTTATTTATTTGATCAGAGGAATGCTAGTCGCAATGTGTGCTGCATGCGCTCATTGCCCCTCCCCACTGTCACCGTCCTTTTCGTCCCAACATTTCTCACTATTTCTTTTTTACACAAATATATAATTTCTCATTTTTGTTCCAATATAATCTATCATGTTTTTGTTGTTTGAATCCCACCCACTCCCGCCTCTCACCCCCCACATCCCCACTTGAAATTCTTTTTTTTTACATATTTCTGTGTTGCTTTTGTCAATTCTTACACATGTTGCCCCCTCACTCCCCGCCCCGTCTCCCCTCCACCGCCACTCCCAACCCTCTGCCCCACCACACACTCAAAAGTAGAATTTTTGACATATTTCTGTGTTTTTTGGTCATTTCTTACACATAGCTTCTTACACATATGTTGCTCCCTCAGACCCCCCCCCCCCCCACACACACACACACTCCCCCCCCCCCCCCACACACACACACTCTAAACTCTTTTTTTTTTACATATTTCTGTGTTGTTTTGGTCAATTTTGACACATACCTATGTTGCACCCCCCCCCCCCCCCATCCCCCTCCACGCCCTCCCCCCTCCCCATGCTCGAAACTGGAATATTTTTATTTTTTACATATATCTGTGTTGTTTTGGTAATTTCTTACACATATATGTTGCCCCCCCCCCCCCCCGTCGAAATATTTTTATTTTATTTTGTTTTATCATATTCCTATGTTGTTTTGGTCAATTCTTGCATAGCTTCTTACACATATATGTTGCCCTCCCCAAACCCCGCCTCTCCCCCTCTCCCCCTCTCCCCCATCCCCACTCAAAACTTGATTTTCAATTATTTATTTTTACTTACTTTTGTGTTGTTTTGGTGAATTCTTACATAGCTTCTTACACATATATGTTGCCCTCACCACCCCACTCCCCCCAACACACACCCCCGCCTCTGCCCCACCCTGCACCCCACTCAAAACTCGATTTTTTTTGTTTTTTTTGTTTTTTGTTTTTTACATATTTCTGTGTATTTTTGGTCAATTCTTACACATAGTTCTTCTCCCAACCCCATCCCACATTGTTGTAGCCTTGTTTTCTGATGGTATATACTAGCTATATAATTTATTATCGTCTGAAAAATCGAATAGTCCAGCTGCGCTGTTCTCCGACAGCTCTTGTTATTTATTACAAATGATCTTTCAAAGAAGAAGAATTCTTTAAGCAGTTTGCTTTCCATCTAATCCTTTATTACGATTGTACAATGTATATATGAAATGCTGTAAACCATTGAAAAAATAAAATATGTTTCAACCAAATACGTGAAATAGTAATAAATACTGAAAAGGGGATCCCTTTGAAGCAACAAATGCAACAAGAGATAAAGTTGATGACCTACAAGTTTAAATCGCCATGTGTTGATTAGATTTTTTTAACTTTATCTTTACTTTTTAACGATTACAAAAAATAATAATATGAACACTAATTTGAATAATATAAGAAAAATACACAACATCGCAGAGAAGCAGGCTGACAGTTATGTTCTGACAGTGATATGCAAAAGAGGAATTTTCATACTATAAGAGTACAGCGATTAAATAAGTGTTGTTGCCAAAACGCTAGTTATCTTTCAAACTTAATCAGTTAAACCGAACGCAGACTTCATCTTATTTAACGGTAAAGGTTAAGTAAACAGACGGTTATAACAGTTGCTCAAACTAGTATAATCGTAACATTACACGAGGGACCCCCCTAATGTAACCTTCACGTATAAATATACTTTACCAATTTGGGCACCTCGCCACTGATGTAAATGTACTTTTTTTTATTATTATGACGTGTCTTCCACTTTAACACCCTCTAACAGTTATTTATAGTTATCTATATAAATTTCAGCTCCCCCACCCCACCCCACCCTAGGTCCTTAATCGAGAAGGTAATTGATGGCATGGGAGAGTAATTTGCCATTTATCCAGGCTCGATGACCTTAGTGTTTGTTCCCTATAATTATTTCCTTACCTATTTTATAAAAGTTTGTGTATGCATGTTACGTGTTTACGGGAATGAGATATTGAATAGATAGTCGCTATAATTTAAAACTATGCTACCCCTGTTCAAGGTATGTGTTTCATCAACAAACGTTCATAACACAGCTTTACAGTTGTTAAAAAATGAGAAATAGAGTTCTAGATCACAGCGGTCTAGTCTTGATCGAACTCCGTGTCATTAGCCTAACTAAACGAAATAACCACACACTTTGAATAATGTCCCGGTAGTACACTTTTGTAAGGTTTTAATGACCTTGAAATGAAGAAATCAGAAAAATCTTAAGTCCATAGATAAAATAAACAAATTCTTTACGTAATCTATTTTGGAAAAAGGCCTGGTGGAAAAAAACTTTAACAAAAAAAGATAAAATCAGCGAGAACAAGTTTAAATCGTCCTGTGCTGTTTAGATGTTTTAACTTTGTGGTCACCTTTTAATGATTACAAAACATGATAATATGAATACTAATTTGAATAATATAAGACAAATGCACAACACTGCAGCAAATCTGGCTGACTAATATTATATTACTATTATATCTTCATACTAATCATCGATTAAAAAATATTTTTGCCAAAACGCTGGTTTCCCTTTCAAAACTAATCAATTGAACCGAACGTATTCAGGCTTCATCTTATTTAAAATCAACAGTTAGGTAAACACTAAACAGACGGTTATAACAGTTGTTAATTATTATAGCGGGGTACTCTTCCATTAAGTTAACCTTTTACTATAAATATACATGACCAATTTGAGCACCTCGCCGACGTTGTGTATGTACTTTTGTGTCTTTATGTATCTTCCACTTTCGTTTTCGATATCGTCTGCTAAAATAAACCTATATTTTTATTTCAGAAATAATTTAGAAGACGGATACGACATGTGTTTCAAAATTGATTTAATATATGTCTTATCATATGTTGTGATAATCCGTTGACGATTGAACTGTAATGAAAATATGGTGTACGTGTTTAAATGAAATGCAAATATGGTGTACGTGTTTAAATGAAATGCGGCGGTTGAAATATGGTGTACGCTTTTATTTATTTTATATTAGAAGTCGTTTTACTGCTCATCATTGTTGAACTTTATTTATTCGTTAGAGTAGCCGTATAGATCTATCCCAACACAGTTCACTCAGGGTGCTGTGTTTATAATTCTAAAAACATTACTACAAGTGAATGCGTCAGTAGACTTTAAACGCGACTGAAACTTCCATAACTATAGATGAATGTGATTCAATAATGCTTGATTTGATAAATAATAATTAAAATCAAAGTGATGTTAATGTTAATATCATCTTAGTAGTAAACTAAGACAGTATCAATTTAAAGGCATTTTGCCAAGCTGGATCGGACGCTTTAATAGGCATTTGCCAAGCTGGATCGGACGCCTTAATAGGCATTGCAAGATCGGAAGCTCGGACGCTTTAATAGGCATTTTGCCAAGCTGGATCGGACGCCTTAATAGGCATTGCCTATACGGACGCTCGGACGCTTTAATAGGCATTTTGCGAAGCTGGATCGGACGGCTTAATAGACATTGCCTGACCGGACGCTCGGACGATTTAATAGGCATTTGGCCAAGCTGGATCGGACACTGTAATAGGCATTTTGCCAAGCTGGATCGGACGCTGTAATAGGCATTTTGCCAAGCTGGATCGGAGGCTGTAATAGGCCTTTTGCCAATCTGGATCGGACGCTTTAAGAGGCATTCAAGCTGGATCGGACGCTTTAATAGGCGTTTTGCCAAGCTCAATCGGACGCTTTAATAGGCTTTTTGCCAAGCTCAATCGGACGCTGTAATCATTTATAGTGCTCATATCCAACAGCATGTTAGGTGCTTTATATGTATATCTGAACATTCGTTGCTTACATACGGCTTAAAGAATCTAAAATATTAACAATAGTGGGCACTATAGAGCCATTGACCGTCTGAACCAGAATAGCGAGCATGATGTTGTTGATTGTTTTGGTTCTGTGTGCCAGCCTCTTAGTGCCGGTGTCAATAGCTGCACCATGTGACAAATACAAAACGTCTGATGGGAAGGAATGCATAATGTGCCCGTCCGGATCTTATAAAATTAATGATTGCTCAACCAGTGGAGATATGGCTGGGTGTCGACCATGTCACGACAATTCGTACCAGCACAGCTGCACGATGGGTACGTCATGTGCACAATGCAATTCCCAATGCCCTTACTCAAATATGTTGTTAGTCGAGAACTGTACACGAACCTCAAATATCAGGTGCGTGTGCAAGACTGGGTGGTACTGGCAGCCTGACAGATTCAGCGCAGGAGAGGGCATGTGTATTCGTCATTCACAGTGCACTGTTGGTCAAGGTGTGGACAAACCTGGTAAGTTATTCAAATACAGTTTATCATCACGAATGCTACTGAATATTACAATAGGAAACTAGTTGAGTCTCAAAAAAGATTCCCTCAATGCTGTGGAGTGCATACACAACACACATGTATAACATTAGAGACATTGTAAATTCATTGTTCCGCTAAGGTTGCGATAAAAGTACCGATACGATCATGTGTTGCAGATTCACCATTCACTCTTAACACAGTACTAACTCTTAACACAGTACTACGCTTTACATTAATCAAACGTCTTTATACATTTTCATGTGAACATTTCTTAACATTGAACAATTAACGAGAGAAAAATTATTTTCTTTTAGGTAACAACGCGCAGGATACGGTATGCTTACCGTGTATCGCGAATCTCGCATTCTCAGATTTGGAATCATTGGATCGATGCAAAAATTGCAAGAAGTGCGCAGTTTACAACAGGACATGCTTGCCATCACAAGATGCGATGTGCAGCAAGGACACGAACCCCGGAGATAACAAAGGTAAATTTGAATGAACATGATGCCCCACAAAAACAGTTAGACATTTACCAAGACAAATGTTGAAGGAAATGCGTTTCACAGTCTAGTTTGTTCAAGTAATAATTCGGAATGTGCACTGAAATATGTTGTGTGTTTTCAGATATATCAAAGAATATGCATGTTTTATTTCAAGCTGAACATAAACAACATAATGTCCATAATTCCATATTTATACATAAACAACATACTCATGATAATGTCCATAATTCCATATTTATACGCAACGTTTCCCATCAAAAGGACATGGGCTATTTTGAACACCAAAAACTATCATTTACCACCAAAATTAACATTTTAAACCATGGCGATCTCTTTTGTGTAAGGTTTTGAAAGGAGCCTGAAACACGAGTTACACAGGAGCCTAAAGGAGTGCCTGTACTGAATTTATTTAACTATTTGGGTAATATTATATGATATGAAGCTGATCCGAGCATATCATTTTTATCGAAGAGCTTAATGAATTCAGTATTAAATAGGCACAAATGTGAGATTCTGTTTACCACATCATTAAAAAATGCCACATTAGCAGCATTTATTATTGAAGCTTTCTATATAACGTTGTCGTATTATGACGTCATATGTTTGTATGATGACATCATATGTTGACTTTTCAACAAAACGAACGAAGTCATCTCTTTACAAAACGAACAATGGACATTCCTTGTCGATTTTGGTAAACCGGTAATTTAAACAGTTTCGGAAATCTATAGTTTCGGAAATCTATGAGGCAATCTCAATGCACACCGAAGTGAACGGGAAAGACCGAAGGATGATTCGGCCTGTATTTGCACATTTATTACACTAGTGTTATATATGATAAATATATTATTGCATTATTACACTTCCACACTGTAAAAAAGAGTATGATAATGGACCTTTGGAATCGGCCGAAAACGACACATACGAAATATTGCAGTCTCGGTTTGATTGAGACTGTTCATGAGCGGTAGTGAAATATGCTAGCTACCGCCCTCTAGCCCCGGGTTGAGAACTCGTAAGTTGTGTGATACAATGGTATATTATCTATTTTGTGATTAAAACTCATCATTGTCAATGTCATTCTGTATTACATGTTTAGATGTACATTCTGGGATGTCGCAAGGAACAGTCGTCGCTATTGCAGTTAGTTCCTTTTTATTTGCTGCGTTTACACTGGCCGTTATCATATGCTGTCGGAGAGGTTGGTGTTGCTTGTAAGTATAGTTTTTTCTCTTCAGCATGTCATGTGTAGTGTTGCTCTTCCAGTTAACTAGATCGGTTATGTAAGATCCTGGCAAGTGCCGAAATAAAATGTTAAGGTAATTGGTATACTCATCTAAATTAAAATAATAGTTGATTGAATTGGGGTTTTACGACGCACCAACACAAGAAAGGTTGGGCCAAGCAGTGATGACATGCATGGCTCATCTTCCATTTACATCTAGATAAAATAAGGAGAATCTGCCTAGAACCATCTAACTTGCATAACTGCAGACTTGCTGCAAATTCTATTGTAGACACTCCATTTACGATGGAACCACGTTTCCACGTTTGCATATGCGGTGTCATGAAGAAAACCTTGAATGAGCATGAGAAAAAAATTACAAATTGAACATGAAGTGGGGGTTGTGGTCCTATCCCTCTGCCTCTAGCGGGATTTGCAGTGGTTGAATTCTACCTCGGCAACCATACGGGGATAAAAATAATAGACGAAGACAATTTCTTTATATGTTGAACATTACCTTGAACATAGTCCAGATATTACCTCGTGTGGTTCCCAGGTAAGGCTAAAAAAAAAATCATGTTCATTTTGTCATTTTTGCCATGTTCATTAAAGGATCACTGTATTGTTTCAGTTATTACTTGAGTGGTGACAGAAAACAATGATCATGGCTCCATAGAAACATTGAGTGTTTACAATATAATTTGCAGCAACTCTGCAGTTCTGCAGGTGAGAAAGCATTAGGCTCCATCTGCATACTGTTTATCTGTATGTAAATGGAGAGTGGGCATGGAATGTTCCTTACTGTTGAAGTCATATACCATTTTGTTTCGGTTCGCCGTAAAACTGGAATTCAATTTCAGTTCCAGATATTACTCGTTCATCATACTAATATGTTCTTGACACGATCACATAAATTTCTCGCAAAATTCGCGTAGACACGTATTTATAGTTTTATTTGTTTTATTTAAAAAAAACTAACTCACCAAATAACGGCAAAATTACTTTGCAAAGCCGTTTATCAAAACTCCATTCAAGTGTTCAGGTCATAAAATACGGTATATGTGCCTATTGAAAGTAAAGGTTTATTCACGGGTTCTAAAATACCCATGATTAAACATGCGTAAAACGAATAACGTTGGTAACTCTTAAATATATGCTCCAGATTTGGGGTTTGGTCTGCCTCGTTAAAGCCGTTTATATGCGTCTATAGAGTTTGAATTCTCAAAATATGTAAGTTATTTATATATACCTCGTCATCAGTAGGAATTCTCAGCTGACGGGTTCCACCATGACAAAAAAAAATACGAATATAGAAAACGGTCATATAGTTTCTCCGGAAAAAGGTTATTCCCAGTCTGCGGCTATCACACAACACGAACTCACAACAAACGTGAACTCAAATATGACTAAAAGCAAACAATCTCCAGTGGCAGACGATAAGTTTACCCTTCAAGAAAATATATTATCGGTAAGATATTTGTTAATTACGAGTTAGTCAAAAAAAAAAAAAATATATATATATATATGGGGGTATATGTTTTGGTACATATACGTGTACTTGTTTAACTTGCTAACTGAAGAAATGTATAAATAATGTAAACTAATCATATAAATTGTTCTGATCAGAGTATGATATATTGATATTTTATTATTCACGCATAAATTCCGGTTTGCTTTATGAGATACGTATGCATGAACCATAATTGAAATACAGTGCAAGTGTATTACAGGATCAAGGAGCTGCTAATCGTCAGAGTGAGACCGCTTATGAGGAAGCTAATAATGCCAGGTATAATACCATGTCTGGCGGTGAGCTATCTATGGATGCAGTTCCAGCATATCCACGTGTCGATGTAAGTAGCAATAATCACAACACGCATTAAGGTTGCCAAATTAAAAGGTTTAACATTTAAGTTTTGAGTTTTGCTCAGCCCGGGACTAAAGGGCGAGAACGGATCAAGCACTTTTCACTACCGTTCAAGAACAGGCTCAATCAAACCCGAGACTGCAATATTTTTTATTTTTTATCGTGTTCGACGATTTCCACATTTCTCCTTTCATACATATATTTACTAATGGCGTCTGTTGTGGTGTATTTGCTCTTTGGGCTTTTTTTAATAAATACTGAAAAGGTGATCCCCTGGAAACAACAAACACAAACAAGAGAGAAAAAAAAGAGAAAAAAAAGAAAACATAACATATGAATGGGGGTATAAATCTGCAAGATTTTTACCCGTAAAACGTTTATGCTTTTCAGAAAACGTGCATCTACTGCTTTTTCAGGCGGCACCGTCAACTTGCACAAGCGCGCTGTAAACGTATTTTACCGGTGTTTTTATACTTTAACCTTGTGTCATTATATATTCTCCGACAGTGAATTCAATAAACATGTCTTTTTTCATCTAAAATGATTCTGATGAAGCGATCTTAACTTGTCAAACTGCAAAGAAATTCTCGCCCATGTCTAAGTCTCGCGACGTGGACATTTGACGATTTCCCACTGGTTACCTCATATCTTTAATACACAAAAACAAAATGGCGGAAATTACTTCGGTGCGGAAAACGTCGGCTGTTGCTTTTTTACCGATTTTCTTCGCTTTCCACTGTCTGACATAATAGTAAGTAGTGTTGCTTGTCATTTTAAAGATAATAAAACACCCACATTGTGATATTAGTGTTTACTCTACTTTTTAAACCAATCACATGGCTCAGAATTGCAAATACTTGCATCATATATTCATGAAGATTTTACTACCAGCGCTGTTCATGATTAGAGTGTGACCTATATCGTAAACACTAAGCCGGATAGAGTATATGAAGAGAAATCTTCATAGCCTCTGTGCTATACAAGGAAGTTTGTTTGCCTTAAAAAAATCCGCCAAATTGGTACTAAATACACGTGTTCGTGTTCATTTAAAATATATTATGTTGTAAAATTACAGACTATTGTTTACAAGGATACTATCAACCTGTGACACAAGATTAACTAATTAGTATTTAGCACTTTCGATAGTATTATAAGTAGCTTCGATAGAGTGTTAATGCTGCAGGACAGTTGTTTTTCAATTTCAAATTACAGTTAATATCCGAACGAACTGTTTCAGATTTGTATTCTAAAATATCGACTAACCGTGTTATGTTTATAGTTATTATGAAATGCTATGTGTATTTGAAGACGACTGATGAAAACAGATGTAGTAGCGCCAGATTAGCTTCGACCAATGACGAAAGTAAATTACGTACAAGGAAGACTCCTACCTACAGTGTAAACCAAGAAGCACCAAATAATCCAAATGGTAACCAACCACGAATGCAACTATCTTTCTCATCTGCGTTTTGTTAGATTTAAGCTCTAATGGTCATAGGCCGGACGAGCTTATGCGATAGCGCATTGTTATGTCATTCTTGGGATATTTGGAGTTTCAACAGTTGAAGGTTTGAATTAAGACAACTTTGACAACGAGTAAAAAACGATAATACGTTGTTGGCCTTGATTCTTAAGCGACTGTTTGTTCTAATATATTTCTGGAATTAGAAATTTGACACTGAACAAGATCAACATAATAGCTAAATGGAATTGGCACTGCAGCTTAATTTGGCTTGTTTTTCAATGACTTAAGTAACTGATACTTAAACCCCAGCGTTCGGTAGATGCTACCAACATTATGCATACACTGTAGCCAGTTAGTATTTCGTCTGCTTCAAGATAATGGTTTCAGCATTCTGACCAATCACTGATCTTGTTTTTACGGGTACAGCTATTAATAGATACACTAACATTCAAAATTTGATAGTAAGGAATAAAGTTGTGTTCTAGAAAGTAGAGAAAATAAATACATTATATAATTATTTTGATATTATCTGTAGACTATTAAGTAATGTTTAATGTATGTACATGCCAAATTTTATGGTTTAAAAACGCTTTATTATTTAAAAATTTGTGATTAAACCTCTCTGAGCAGCATAATGCATAAAATGATCAGAAAAGTTTCTCTGGGGCCATTTTGGGGTTTTTTATACTCCACCCTGGCCTTTAAGTAACTTAAGTAACTGACGTTTACTAAGCATGATAACAATGGTTAAAACGTTATCGTTTAATGGGTTTGATAACGAGCATTATTTTGTTATTTCCTACAATACATTTATATCGCCCTTGTTTAAATCGATATCTTAGTTTATTTACGCAATATTTGTTTTCTAAATGACTGTGGGATTGGATTTAATTCACTAATTTTTGTTGTGTATAAGTAAATTTAATGAATACTTGGTTACGAAACAAACAAAAAAGTGTCATCGACTTTCACCATATTTGGTAAGAATGTCTATACCATAAAGATGTTGAAAGAGTTCGACATTTCGCAGACATGTGTTATAGATGTATGGCTCTTGATAAGAAAAAAAGGTGTTACCCGAACGATAGGGCGTGACAGTATCCTTTAAGCAAAAGACTCGCTCACATTCCCTGAAGATTGTTAGTTATGCGTAAGTGTTATGAGTATGTTATGTGTGTGCGTGCGTGCGTGCGTGCGTGCGTGCGTTTTCTTATAATCATGAATTGAAAGTAAAATAATATGTATAAACACCAAAATTAAATGAAGCATTTCTAAATCAGCCGCATGCCGCCTTAGAAAAGCGAGCGAGCGAGTCACATATGGTCATACAGTTAACTATACACGCTGACCGAATCTTTAGTGACCTGTCATGTTATAACCGTGTTAACTAACACATGTTGTTATTATGGAAATGATATAATAACATACCTTAATATTCGAATATAATGTTGTAGGAGCTTATTAATAACCCAGCAATTTTGCTTATTTGTGTAAAAAATGCGTTTGTTTAGTGCTGTGTGGCGGCTGTAAAACAAATCAGTAGCGTTCATTACGTGGTACCGCCTTAATTTCATTAAGCGATGGGAAAGCTTATATTAGCAGGATTTTATAACGGATATTTTGACAATAAAACACATTTAAAAAAGACTTTTTTACTGAATAAAATGCGATAACCTGTTTAATATTGCCTATTAAATGTTTTAATACAATATGCGAACTTTTTAAACCGAAATTAAGGTTTTATTTCATACCCCAGCCAACCCGTTTTCGCTTCTTGGAGAAGGGGTTGGATGGGGTATGAAAGTTAATACTCGGTCCACGTAATGATAACTTAATTGTCCTTTGAGATCATCAAGTAAACCATTGTGGCTTTATAATATCGCTTAAGGGACGTGAGAGGTGTTGCGTACTATATTAGTGATATATCCAAGGCAATCCCTATTTCACTATATATTATGTTATATTGTTTCGAGATTTCAGTCGTTTTGAAGCAAGGGGAGATCATGTCTCCGATCATGTTTGCATTGTTAATTGAAGATTTAGAGTTATATTTGCAAAATAGAATAGATAGTGGTTTAACATTAAATGATATTTCTTTAATTTTACTACTGTTTGCTGATAATATGGTGTTGATAGGTACATGTAATACTCCGCAAGATCTGCAAATGAGTTTAAATCGTATATATGAACATTGTGAAACTTGGGGCCTGGAAGTAAATACTTAAAAAAACAAAGGTTATAGTCTTTCGTAAAAGAGGTAGTGTAACCGTTGATGACATTTTTCTTATAACGGAGCATTATTAGAGGTTACTGATGATTTTAATTATCTTGGAGTTGTATTTAACTACACTGGGTCTTAACAAGATATGTGCGGGAAAAGCATTAAAAGCTATGAATCGTTTAACTGCAAACATAAGAAAAACTGAACTAAAACCTAAAACATCCCTTCAATTATTTGATGCTTTTGTCCCATCAATACTCAATTACGGCTGCGAAGTGTGGAGATAGAGGGAATTGATCTCAAGTTTTATAAAAACATTCTAGGAGTAAAACTGACAACGAGTAATGCTGGTGTTTACGGTGAATTGGGGCGTTATCCATTAGTTATCACAAGATATACTAGAATTATTCTCATATGCGTTATTTGGAGAAGCTAAAATAATTGTATGACAGCATAGTATCAGCACCATAACTAATTGTGAAAATGTTTCAACTCTTTCAAATGTATATGCAACAGTACCATTAAGTAAAGGTGATAACACCCTGGGCTGGTCAACAGTTCTGGTATTATGTTTGGCCTGGTCAAACCTTGGCATGAGTTTCAAAGGTGAATCAGATTTATAAGAATGGTCAATTGTCTGCTTGTTATGCTCGGTCATTTTAAGCTAATGGCAAAAGGCCTTCCCACTGCATCCTGATAATCAGCAGTTTATCTTCTATTATTATACCTCACATAAAACGCCCATGCTAAATCCCCCTAGACAACAATGTGTCATGTCTTACTATCTCACGGGAAGGTGATAGTACAGGGTGATAGTAATCGCAGGTTGATAGTAAAAAAGTATCGCATGCTCAGCTTTGATGCGCGTTGGAGTGCGTACTGTTTCGGTGACATCATCGGGTCAGTATGGTGAAATGCTATTTTTAATTTATGATAACTTCAAAAGTACTTTACCGATTTTAATAAACTACCACTCATTTTCTTAGTTACGTTATTTACAAGCCAACGCTATAACTTTCATAGACATATTTTGAAAATAGTTGTTTTTGAAAGAAAGGAAAAATAAGAAAAAAATCCGGCAAAGTGAAATCTGTACTGAAAATGAACCTTACTTTTGCACGAGCGGATTTCGGTATAATAAAATAAATATCACATGAATGCGATATTTATATAATACTACTTGGTAAATTTTACTTAAATTTCCCATAGCCGCTCGGCGCTTCTGATTGAGAGTAGACAAGACAGAAGAAAAAATAAAATCAGCTTTCAAAATGGCCGCATTTACTGAAAATAGTCAAACAAATTTTAAAAAATCAAGAACTATACAATAGATTGTGACAGTTCTTTTTTAAAAACCCATTGCTGGTAACTACATTTATCAAATTTATGGTTGGTTTTGGTCTTTGTCAAATATTCAATATTACCAATATTATCAAGATGTATATAGGGAAATATATGAAAATGAAATATCCTCTAAAACTGCTGCCAGTATTCCCATGAACCTAGACAACAATATTTCTTGTTTCAGTTGTTTAATTTGGTATCTGATTGTAATCTAAGATGACATTTGTTTTTAAAAATATACTAAAATGTCCAAACATGATACTATTATTATTTGGACCAAAATATCTGACTGTTGGACATCACATGTTTAGCTCTACTTTCTATTATAGCTATTGGCATAACTTGATCGTCGTTGTCTGCATCTGCATCGTGTGTCGTATGCGTCCCCTGGTTAAACTTTTGTATGTAAGCTTGTTTTTTTTAAACTACTAGAACCTCTAGCTCCATAGCGGATTGACACTTCACACATGTTTTCGGCATCATTTAACAACTTCATAGTGTCAGGTTCTGTAACTCATGCATATATTTAAAAAAAGATATTGTCCTTTTTATACTTAGGCTTGGTGAGAGGAAGAACCTTTTTGGGGGTTTAATAGTTAAAAGGTCAAGGTTGTCATGACCTTATAAAGATATATGTTTTCTGCGCAATAACTTTGAAAGCATGACACATCATGAAACTTTATCCTTGTATTGTCCTTGGTGAGAGGTTTTAAGGTCAGTCGGTCATTGGTCGAGGTAGCCATGAACTGCTATGCAAATATGTATTCTGCCTGATAATTATATATAACCATAACATCTGCACTCATGACAAAAAAAATAACCAGGAAATGTAAACGATGCAGATGCAGACGACGATGAGGTGAGAAGGTAAACCCTTATATTTTTGTACTCAGTAGGTCAATGGTCAAGTTTGCCATGACCTAATATGGAAACACTCTGCGCGTTTACTTTGTTGACATAAAACCCACACTCATGAAACTCATAGGTAGACTGCCCTTGGTGAGAGGAAGAAACCTATTGGTTTGGGGCTCAGTAGGTCAAATGCCAAGGTCGACATGACCTTATATGGAAATAAACATTAAATTCGCGATGAATTCAAAAGCGTGACACCCGCGCTTATGAAACTTCGTATTTACATTGCCCTTGGTGAGAGGAGGTACCTATTGTTTATTTATCGACGAGGCGAGAGAAAACATGCAGACGTTACTTTACATATATGTTTCGACAACACGGACCGTCGGTTTTATGCATTCGAAAAGCATGATTATTTTTTAATGGGATTGTCCATCCGTTCTTCCAACCGTAAACAATTTTCTTCCAACTGTAAAACAAATATGCATTCCGTATGATAACTTCAAAACCACTCATAAAAGGTACATTACCCTTGTTGAGAAAATGAATCCTGATGTTTTTGGGATCGGTATCCAAAGGTCAAGGTCGACATGCATGACCTTATATGAAATGTGCATTGACAATTACTTTCGGGTCATAACACCCAAACACATGAAACTTCATAGGTACGTTACCCTTGGGAGAAGGAGGTAACTGGTTGTTTTATGGTTAGATAGGTCAAAGGTCAAGGTCGTCAAGATATGCATTGTGTGCGATAACTTCTTAACCATGACATCCACAATCCTGAAACTTCAAAGGCACATTGCCCTTGGTGGTGGGGGAGGTTACCATAATCTTATATGGAAAAATGCATTCTGTGAGATAACTCCGAACGTATATAACACCCTATGAAAATGCATTGGTATATTGCCATTCGTGGGAGGTGTAAGCCTATTGCTTTTAGGATCAGTAGGTCTTCAAGGTCACATTAACCTGACAATGACCCAACTATGTTGTCACTTGTAACTGTTGCACAGACTTTAAACTTGAAACTACCCATGTTAAAACAATGACGTCTATTCAAGTTGGGATTAGTAGGTCAACGGTTAAGGTCATTGTAACCTGGCCTTAAAAATGCCTTATTTTTTAAGGATATTAAATGAATGAAAACGAAATAAATATTTTCCCAAAATGTGTGAAAATAGAGTTCCCATGGGAAAACATGTTTTCCATAGGAAAGTTCACCTTGACAAACTTTCCGGGGTTTTTTTTTAAAATAATAGTATTTTACATTTGAGATGAACTTTCATATGATATAGGCAATGCGACTGAGCTTATTTATAATTACTTCCTGTTTTTGCCTAAAATTGGCACCGCAAAAAACTGGCACGGCAAAAAACAAAAACAAAGTATCAATAACTAGCATACTATGCGTAAGTCACATAACTATGTTTATGACGAATCACAAAGCATCATAATATACTCAATCTGAGTTAAAATACTCAGTTTTAAACAAACTGGCAGATCAGATTTTTTTTTGCTTGATATTGTGACTAATACTTATTTCGCATATTTGTTATATTCTTTTGATTTGTCAGAAAAAATATTTAGAGAATTTTCCCAATAAAAAAAATGGGAGTATTTTCCAAAATAATTTGGGAGAATTTTCCTATTTTATTTTGGTAAAGCTTTTCGCTTTAAAAACTTTGTCATATAGCATAAATATGAAAGCCGCATACTATGGGAAAATATTACCTCCCATGGTTAAATAGGCTTTTCCCATCGGAGAGGTCAACTTTTTTGTCAAATTTCTCGGAAAAAATTTAAGTGTCCCCGATGAAATAGAATATAATTTTACATTCATTTGATAAGTACTTCCATATGATATAGGCGAAAGCGCCCTAGCTTATTCGGATTACTTCCTGTCTTTGCCAAAAACCGGCGCGGCCATAAAACACGGCGGCTTTTTTGGTTGAAATTGGTTACAAGAGGAAATATAATTTTATCATCTATATATAAATCTTCATTATCTGATTGTGAAAGTGGTTTAAACAATTGGTTATCCAATGTAAAATCTCTGCTTCATGCTTATGGCTTTATGTATGTATGGTATGATCCTGTAAGGGTGAACTATCAACGTTTTGTATGTAGCTTAAAACAGAGGTTGGTGGATTACTTTCTTCAAAAATGGAACACTGACCTACAAGAAAATAGAGTATTATCAAGTTTGTATAGACATGTTAAAGATAATTTTGGATATGAAAATTATTTTAATATTTTATGTACAAGATTACGAAGTGTTTTTACTAAATAACGTTTATCTTCATGTAGCTTAAGAATTGAGACAGGTCGTTATGCAAGATATAGGATTGAAAGAAATGAAAAAGTTTGTCAAATATGTAATTCAACTGAATTGAAGACGAATTTCACTTTGTTTTAATTTGTACAGCTTATAATGATATTAGAAAGAAATATATCCGAAAATATTACATACAAAGTCCAAATATGTTTAAATTTGTAACACTGCTACAATCTTCAAAGAAGAAAGAACTTCTTAATTTAAGTAAATATTTGTCAGAGGCGTTTACTGTCAGATGTTCTATTTCAAATATTCTGCCTCAAAACATATTCAAGTACATCCTCATATAAATTGTTATTTTATAGATAATTCCTTTTGTTTTTGTTTTTTATATCCTTGGATTATTGATTAAAATGTGTGATTAATATGATCTATCATTAATTACTGATTATATGTATTGACAATTGAACTGTAAGTGAGTGTGTAGATATATGTGTAACCTGCCATATGATTATAATTATGTATTACAAAGTATGTATGTAAATGATGAGAAACCGTAAAAGTTTAAACCAATAAAAATATCTATCCATCTATCATGATAGTTATAAATGTATGTTTAAACCTAAAACATTTCTCAGTTCTTAATTATACCAGTATAGTGAGTATATAATATTCATCTATCCTAATCTGGATGTTTCTGCTGCTTTTTTTTCAGCACTAGATCTACCTTCGCATAATCAGGATCATGAAGACGTTCGTAACGATACATCAGAAAGAAAAAGTAGTGAGTATTAGGATAAATACTTATTAAAATAATCTAGTAAATTATAGTTCTGACTTTCAGTACATAATTGTTGTGTATGTATGTATAAATACTCGGAATTAAATGTGTACACTTTGGAATTAGCGAACATAAATAAGAAAGAATAAAAAACACTCGTTTTGTATGTTCATGAGAGGTAATTAATTACCCATGTGCCTGCTTTAAGTGTAATTTCACTTTGTTTTAATTTGTACAGCTTATAATGATATTAGAAAGAAATATATCCGAAAATATTACATACAAAGGCCAAATATGTTTAAATTTGTAACACTGCTACAATCTTCAAAGAAGAAAGAACTTCTTAATTTAAGTAAATATTTGTCAGAGGCGTTTACTGTCAGATGTTCTATTTCAAATATTCTGCCTTAAAACATATTCAAGTACATCCTCATATAAATTGTTATTTTATAGATAATTCCTTTTGTTTTTGTTTTTTATATCCTTGGATTATTGATTAAAATGTGTGATTAATATGATCTATCATTAATTACTGATTATATGTATTGACAATTGAACTGTAAGTGAGTGTGTAGATATATGTGTAACCTGCCATATGATTATAATTATGTATTACAAAGTATGTATGTAAATGATGAGAAACCGTAAAAGTTTAAACCAATAAAAATATCTATCTATCTATCATGACTGAGGGCTGGCGTGGCGCAGTCGGTAGCGCGGCGGATTTGTAACCGGAGGCCCCGGGTTCAATCCTCAGTGGTGCCACTGAGTTCCGTCGGTGTGTTCTTGGGCAAGACACTTTCCCTTAGCCCCGTCCGTCGGATGGGGACGTAAACCGGACGGTCCCGTGTATCGGTCTATCTTCCGAGCACGTTAAAGAACCATAGGAATCTATTCGATAATAAGAGTAGGGCAGGTTCCCGGATTCCTATGTATCCTTCCCCTCTCTCTGGGGCGGCTCTAAATAACCTATACTGTGTTGATGAGCCGTTAAACAGCATTCAGTTCAGTTCTATCTATCATGATAGTTATAAATGTACGTTTAAACCTAAAACATTTCTCAGTTCTTAATTATACCAGTATAGTGAGTATATAATATTCATCTATCCTACTCTGGATGTTTCTGCTGCTTTTTTTTCAGCACTAGATCTACCTTCGCATAATCAGGATCATGAAGACGTTCGTAACGATACATCAGAAAGAAAAAGTAGTGAGTATTAGGATAAATACTTATTAAAATAATCTAGTAAATTATATTTCTGACTTTCAGTACATAATTGTTGTGTATGTATGTATAAATACTCGGAATGAAATGTGTACACTTTGGAATTAGCGAACATAAATAAGAATGAATAAAAAACACTTGTTTTGTATGTTCATGAGAGGTAATTAATTACACATGTGCCTGCTTTAAGTGTAATTATCACCATTTGTTTTATATTAAACGGATTACATCGTGCTTTTTGTGGAAGTCTGGGTATTCGACTTTAAATTAATATTTTTGATTCCAAAGGGCCAAAACTTAATAAATGAATTTGTTCTGCGCAGTCATATGTGCTGTTCTAGGTTTCGCACCAGAGTAGATTTAAGTCATTGAGTACCTTCTTTGTGACTTTCTATGGTATTATGTTTTTTTTTGTATTTATATATACACGAGCATCTTTGTGTTTTACTTATATTGCCTATTAATGCTGCCTTGTTGGTTAGAGAATAGTTCATGGCGGGGATTTCTTTATTTACGCTGTTCCGTTTTATTGGGATGATAGTAGGGTAAGTGTGAAGTTTGGTGCACCCTAGAATCTGGTTTAAACCCCAGCGGCCTTTTTTGCCATTGCCCGTTCTAAGGCGGTAGCCCTATTGTCAACCCTTTTGTGTTTGTGATGTCTTATTTGGCCTTTTATTCATCTTTAAAGTTGTTCTTTGTTTCTGTGTGTGTTTGTGGTTGACTGTCGTCATTGAATGCTACTTTTCCTGTTTGATTTTTATATCTATAGTTATAGGTTATTAGATTTGTGTTGGGATATATGCACTAGTTCTTTTGCGTATTAATATTGCGCGACTTTAGGAGCGCAATATTCATGCGCGAAATAACGAGTTCATATATCCCAATATAAATCTAATAAACTTTTTATTGCATACTCATTTTTAAATTAGTAACATTTAATGTTCACCAAAATCCTTTATTTGAAACAAATTTAGTGTCGTTATATCGTGGGAAATTTACACAATGACATCAACAGTGTTTACATCCCGTGACATACTTTCTTTGACATGAACAAAAAATTGCACCATGTACGCACGAGTATACATTACCCACCAATATGACGTTATTACACGTCAATATGAGCGCTACACGTCAATATGAGCGAATATTGACGTTTCATGTTACATTGAAAGTAAACGGAGCTTGTAAATGCGTATGCAATAATAAGCTTTTCAAGCTTGATTTCACTGACAATATTTGGTGAATGCAAAGTGTACACCAGGCCTGGAATTCACTAACCATTCTTCAAAACTATTATTAGACTTGAGCTCAAGTATTTAATTTTCGTTCACAAATATTCCAAAGACCTTCAAAGATAAACAATCATATGAAGTTGCTATCTGTTAGTATTTAGCATATTTATTCATAACAGCTTGTCATAAACGTTTATCCTTTAAACTTTTAGAAATATTTGTAATTGAAATTTGCATACTTAGGCTTAAGTCTAAGAATATTCTCAAGAATGGTTGGTGAATTAAAGACCACAGTGCTAACACCACTGGCCTTGAATTCACCAACCATTCTTGAGAATTGTCTTAGACTTAAGCACAGGTATGCAAATTTCAATCACGCATATTTCTAGAAAAAAGAGTATGATACCGCTCACGCCCTCTAGCCCCGGGTTGAGCAGAACTCAATATTCATAAAATCAATAGTACACAATTGTAACCATCCCAAAGATGGCATGCATACGGCGGTGGACATGGAGTTATATGCTTCCCCATGTCGTACGGCGTATGGTCCCAGTATCTAATAAAATTAAATGCCTCGAAGAGCGAAATAAACATAATGGAATTTAGTTGGGAGCAGCGGTTATGAAGCCTGCATATCACAAGTAACAGTCAAAAGACTAAATTAAAAAGCAGACAACATATCCTATAAGTGGTTAAACAATGCCCAGAGCCTTTAATCGGCCGGAGTAGTGGAACATTAAGTAAGAAAACAAAATGAAATGAAAAAGTACCACCGATAAGTTTACAGAACAAACGTTCATAACAAACTGCTATGTATAAATATGATGCATATTAAGTAAAAGCAATTTCTTACGATTGTTTATATTTGAAAATCATGGAAATATGTGTGAACGAAATTTCAGTACATGGGCTCAAGTCTAAGAATAGTTTCAAGAATGGTTAGTGAATTCCTGGCCTGGTGTACACTTTGCATTCACCAACTACTGCTGCTGGTTTTAGGCTTTTTATTATGTAAATATCACATCCTGTTGAGAATGCCAGTGGATATTATCAACCCGAGAATGTAATGTCGAACGAGGCGTTAGTACTCACAAGAGGATATGATATTTATTTTATTATATCGAACAAATACTCCTATGGGAAATCGTATTAATAAGACAGTAATTTTTGAACATAGTTATCATAGTCAAAACATATGATAATAACAATCTATTTTTAGAACTGAGCTTTTCAAAAAGCTAGCGGGATAATAGTTTGCGCTATCATCCGCTATGACGCGTTGAGGGTGATAGCGCGAAATATCAACCCGACAGGGTATGGGGATTTTACATGGAGTGTTTACAACGAGGTATAATAAATCCCTATATCATGCATGATCATCGTTGTATTATAATTATGCTGCCTGCCTAGTTTGTTAGAGGATATGGACTGTCGATGATTTTTTTATTTACACTGCCCCGTATAATTGGGATAACAACAGGGTAAGAGTGAGGTTTAGTGCACCCTTGAACCTGGTTTAAACACCGGGGTAACCGTTCCAATGCAGGTAGCCCTATTGTCAACCCTTTTATGCTTGTAATGGCACATGCCTTGCCTTTTATTTATCCTTAACATTTTATCATGGATTGGAACATGTTTAAATGTTTAAGCTTTTCTAAAACAAAAAACAACAAGAGTGCAGCCTTGAATGATTATTATAACATACAGACCAATATATATATTGGACATTCAAAAACATTGAATGATACAAAATATCACACACGTATCATGTATTTTACTAGATAAATAAAAAGGTGGTAATTTAAAACACAACACTCGATTTAATTAATCAGTTTTATAGCAGTCGTAGTCATGCAAATGCCTCATAACTAGAACTAAACACAACTATTTCATTCATGCATATTATGATAATTAAACGTGTTTTTTTTACAGTATTCAAAGAGAGATTGTCATTTCTCTCGAAGAAGGTGAACAAATGCGACTTCAACAGATTTATCAGAAAACTTGTCGGTAATAAAAAAGGCTTATTCTTAGAAAACAAACATATTAACTAAATTAATGTAAATAATGTAATAAAATAAATTGCTTATTCTTAAATAATATATTAACTTATGTTAATCTTTACATTTTCGAGCAAATCATGAATATGTATTGTATTAGTATGTCCGTCAATTTCGACATCCTTCGCATACACGTACACAGTACTTTGAAGTGGTTTATGCATACGCTTGTCTTTAACTCTACCATTATAGGCTTTCAGTTTACCTTAAAAAATCGATATCTTCACAAAATTATAATACTACTACAAGTTCTAAGTAATCGAAACACGTTCTGATTTTCAGGCCACGACGATGTAGACTTATGGATAGATGTGGTCAAACACGATTTCAGTAATGAAGGGGTTATTGAACAAAAATACCAACTGCTGTTGAAATGGTATCAAAAGTTTCCGACTTCTTCGGAGGATGATATTATACACGCTCTTGAGGCTTGTGATCTAAACGGTGTTGTAGTGGAATTTAAAACGCAGTTTGGAAAAGGCGATTCTTCTAGAAATGTGGAGACGAATGCAAATTTCAATAACAAAATGACAATGTTGTCTCAAGAAACACATTCAGGTATAAGGAAAACCGATAATAACGCCAACGGGCCGTTAGGACGAGACGAAATGATACCAGAGATGGACAACTTAAAGGAGCATTTGCTGAGCTCGACAACAGACGATGGTGTTAGTGATGAACATATTGGAGAGTCTGCTATAAATGGTGGAACTACAGACGCAAACGCAAACGGGCAATTAGGACGAGCTGAAACCAGGCATGAATTAAACGATCGTGAACGTAACATGAATGCAATGGGAAATGGTGCAAGTCCAGCTCTACCAGAGATGGAAAACTTAAAGGAGCCTGTGCTGAGCTCGGCAACAGACGATAGTGTTAATAGTGACCATATTGAAAACACTTCTGTGAAAAGTCCAGCTCTGCCAGAGATGGAAAACTTAAAGGAGCATGTGCTGAGCTCGGCAACAGACGATAGTGTTAATAATGACCATATTGAAAACACTTCTGTGAACAGTCCAGCTCTACCAGAGATGGAAAATTTAAAGGAGCCTGTGCTGAGCTCGGCAACAGGCGATAGTGTTATTGAAAACACTTCTGTGAACAGTCCAGCTCTACCAGAGATGGAAAACTTAAAGGAGCCTGTGCTGAGCTCGGCAACAGACGATAGTGTTATTGAAAACACAGACGATAGTGTTATTGAAAACACTTCTGTGAATAGTATGGGGTCCACAAAGCCAATTTCGGGACGACATAATGTATGATTATGAAAAGCTTAACAGTAATGGGGAAACGCTGCAAACGAATTGCGTGTAGTAAATTATTTAAGCTAGTACATGTTTGTTTGTTTGCTTGTTTGAATGATGGTTTACGTCATTTTAGAAAATGTTAGGCGATATATGACGGTCGATTTGTTTTTGTGATAGAGCCATCCATTTAAGCTAGTAACTTAATCGAAAAGTACTACTACACTTCATGTCTTGTAAAAGTCGTAATGAGTATAATACTCATTAACTCCTTAACTCGGTAACCGTAATCTAAAGTGACGCATTAACTAATCTAAAGTGACTCATTAACTCATCTAAAGTGACTCATTAACTCATTAACTCGGTAACCGTAATCTAAAGTGACTGATTTTCTTGCACATACAGTATTTTGGATCAAATGGACCCTGAAGAGTGCAATATTACAGCGGTTAAAATAATAAATATGAGTTGACAGAATAACTAATAAAGCAATTGACATTGAAGGTAATGGAGATAGGAATGGCTAAGGGCAATCAATTGGCAATAGCCATTATCGAGATAAATGACGAAACAAGCTATCCATTCAACTGGCAACAGCCATTATCGAGATAAATGACGACACGTGATACCCAGTCAACTGGCAATAGTCATTATCGAGATAAATGACGACACACGTTTGCCTGTCAACTGACAGTAGTCATTATCGAGATAAATGACGACACACGTTTGCCTGTCAACTGGCTATAGCCAGTATCGAGATTAATGAGAACACACGTTAGTCAGTAAACTGACAATATCCACGTATCGAGCTAAGTAGCAGTACATGTTACATAATTTATTTCTCGCATACTGTGGGCACAACAATAACAATAATTAGCAACTTAGGGCTATTTTATTTTATTGCTTGTTTGGTGCTGTGTGGCGACTGTAAAAAGTTTTTTTTCTAGACTACAAACCAGTGGTGATATTACTTTTTAAATTAGAATACTCTAGGGCCGGTGACAGGGAGCGTGAGAGGTGTTTCACCTCTAGTTATATACCACTCATTAACACACTCAATAAAACTCAATAAGATCGAATCTGTAACGTGTTTCTCTTGTTTGTGTTTGCTTCATCCATGTGATCCCCTTTTCAATATTTATTATAATAAACGTATGTGTTCCAATACTGGCGATAGTAGTTCATATTGTTCTCGCTGTATAACTGTTTTTAAGTCATGTTTTAATACCAGGTCGAGTGTACTTATAATAAATACTCAAAAGGGGATCCATTGGACGAACAAACACAAACAAGAGAGAAAAGTAGCAGACTCGATTTTATTGTGTATGTTCGTGATAGTATTGTAAGGTGCTGAGACTCACGTTGAGTCTCAGATTGGAGTTGTTTTATGTTTACGGGAGATATTTGTACCGGAGACACATATATATTGTAAGTAGATACTACGGGTAGGCAGTGATTATGTTAATTAGCCAGGATGAATGATAAAAGTAGGGCAAAACTCTATATACATGTATTGGTTCAGATGCAGGGATAGTGAAGGAATAGGTGATAACATGGCGGTAACGTACATTATGTGTTCGCAGTAAATAGAACATTATAAGGCGACTATAACATACACATAGCGCTAGTAATAGTAAGTCAAAACACGGAGACAATAATACGTGTAAGTCGGTTTAACTTGACTAAGTTGTGGCATTAATAAAGTGTGTGATTTTTTTTTTAATTTGAATACACACCGCATCAACCGTAGATGGTTTGATTATAGTTGAAAATAATAAATAGTAGAGTGATACAGCCACTTATAAAAACGATGGACTAAGTTATAGGTGAAGTAGAATAGTGGAGTGGAAACAAAAGAGCCTGTATCAAAAGTAAATAATTCATTTGAGCGTCTCCGTGGCCGAATGGTTAACGACGTTGCGTTGTAAACCTTCGCCTCTCACCGCTTCTGGTTTGAATCCCACTGGGAGATCGACTTGTAAGTGAGGAAGTGTCGATTCTTACGGATGGTGGGAGGTGTACAGTACTGGTTCTACCCAGGAAAAGTGGGTGGTCAGCCTCCACCACAAAAAAAATCGACCGTCATATATAACCTTGCATGTGTTGAAAATGACGTAAAACACCAAACAAACAAACAAAACAAATCATTTGAGTTGAAATGGTAGCGTGATAAAGACACTGACATAACGGCTTAATTAAGTTACAGGTGATTTTAGAGTGATAAAATGAAAATCAATGAGCCAGTATAAAATGCTCCACTTGAGTTGAAATAGTTGAGTCATAGGACACTGACAGAGTAGAGTGGGAGAGTGATAATCAATTAGCCAGTATCAGGAGATGTAGAGTGCTATAGTGGATGCCAATGAGCCAGTATCAAAAACAAATATGAGTTGAAAACGGTAGGGTGATACACACACCGAGAGATCGGCTGGAGCACAGACCTAATAACAAATTTATTAATATGTCTGTGGCTGGAGTAAGTAGAGTGGCAGAGAGAAGATATATGAGCCGTTTCAAATGTACATGCTCGATTTTAGTTGTAACTAATATAGTGATACACAGACTGACAGACGGCTGGGCTAGGTGATATGTTATAACAAAAATAGTAGAGTGGAAACCATTGAGCAAGTATTATTAATAAGGTGTAATCCAAAGAAGGAAATAAAAGATATAAAAACTGGTCATGAACATGTGTCATAACGACGACATTTTTATTTTGAAAGACAAATTGTAATAATATGTATATGGTTTACCGACGATAGTCAATATGCGTAACAATTGAACTGAATTGGATTGGATTTTATAGTCGCACCAACAGCTCTGGTCATATGGCGACTTTCCAACTTCATGTGCCCCTCCGGGCAATTTTCTTGCACGGTTGGGCACCTGGGTAGAACCATCGACGTTCCGCAAGCCAATATATGTGTAACAAACCACATGGTTAGATCATACTAAATGGATTACTTTTAATCATTATTATATTATTGTTGAGGTGTTTGTTTGACTAACTTTTATTTGGAAATTCGCAGGCATATTGTGAGGAATAAATATATATTACAGTTTAAATTTAATACGATTTCGATTGGTATTTTCTTAGTAAATAAAGTCTGTGTGGCATGGTTGTCAAAACTTGTAATAATTTCAAGTAATCTCAAGGAAAAAATTAGCGTCAATGCATCACAAATGCCCTGAAAACGTTTGAATGTAATGTTTTTATTTATCGACTTATTTTCAAAGGTTATACTTATCAGGAAAATCATGTTCCAATGATCTATAATTAATCTATGTAAGGTATAAATTCTTAAAAGACACTTAGCTTAGTTTTTACTGCACTAGCTAGTATGCCCAGCCTAATATTCATCAAACTTTTGAGCACAAGAATCAGACTCGACTCAAAATCTCTTTTTCTCTTAATTCCATATAAAAACAATTTTACAAGCAAATTCCTATATTTACTGAAACAAGTAGTTTTAACGGTAATTCAACAGAAAATGTCTGAAAATCGCAACTCTTACCCATACTTTTGTGTTGATCGGGTTTGCAAAAAAATGAGATTTTGAGTCTGAGTCTGATTCTTGTGCTCAAAACATTGATGACTTTAGGCCAGTTGTGTCGCCTGTAATATTCACATATTACTAATTATGAATGTATTTATTTCATTCAGTGTTTATTTCTATGTTTTGATCATTGTAATGCGGTTTGAGGAGCTGACGTCAAGGATTTGTGTTAAGTAGTGTAAGTTTAGTTATATTTCTTTATATATATATATATATATATATGCCCCGTGTGGTTGCCGGGGGCCCCGTTTGGTCACGGGGCAAAGAATACGGCCACTGCAGATCCCTTTGGAGGGGTAGGCAGAGGGGTAGAATCCCTCCAAATTCATGTTCATTTTATCATTTTTTGTTCATGTTCATTAAAGGTCTTCATCATGATCCCTGCATTGTTTCAGGTGCTATCTCGCTCGCATCAAAAGAGCAGTGGCAGAAAAACAATAACGTGGCTCCAGCGTAAATGGAGTTTCTACGATAGAATTTGCAGCAACTCTGCAGTTCAGGTTGAGAAGGTTCTAGGCCCATTTTTCATATTTTATCTCGATGTACGTGGAAGATGAGCCTGGCATGTTCATGCCTTTTAGGCGCCATATAACCTTTTCATGTGTTGGTGCGCCTTAAAACCCCAATTCAATTCAATTCAATTATATATATATATTAGTAGACAAACATGATGGAGTATAATACGCCATGTAATGGTCTCACATACTTGCTCAATACTGTACTTGCTTTAAGAATGTTTTCTTTAAGGACCTACTTCCCAGCGCTAACTGATCATTGAAGTGGCATGAAAAGCTTTCTTATTACTGCTAATGACCGGTTAGCTCCGGGATATAAACTGAGGCCCTAGTAAAGTTTTCTCTTTGAAATGTATAGCTCTATATATCGATTTTGTGTGATAAATATGGTTACACGTGAGTTTTGTACATATGTATACATAGATGTGCGTTGCATTTTATCACATAGCAAGACTTACGTGAGCGCCATACAGTCATGACTTAAAGGGACACATGGCAATCTTGATTTTTTTAAAAACTCGCGGCGTCCCGTTAGTTTTCCTCTTAACTTGCATTTGTTAAATCATTAATATTAATTGTTAGAACAGTTCAAACCGAATTCCTTTTACATATTACTAACTTTTTATAATATTGCACAAATAATATATTTAAAAACTTGTTAAAATAGTGAAGACAATTGAAATCTCAATTTTTTATTTAATTATATACAATGAGTTTTAAAGTAAAAATAATGCAGGATAACTAAATCGACAAGCAAATTTAAATGTAGCGCCGTGGTGTAATGGTAATTAGTAACCAAGGATTGCGCGTTCAATCCCAGCCAGGACCGAATTTGGGTTAATTATCGAAATATTTCAAAAGTATTTCCTACCTTACCAATCCTTCGGATGAGACTTTAAACCTAGGTCTGCTCGCTAAAGTGCAATACAGCGAGGATAAATAAACGCTTATACACACAATTTAAATGTTTAAATAAAACTCAAGATTGCCATGTGTCCCTTTAATACACAGTCACTCATGTAAGATTCACTATATATACAAATATAGTAGTGCTATTATGTTCTACATTTACATTTGTTATGTTTTACATTTGTTATGTTCTACATTTGTCTTTCAATAATGTTCAGTACTCATGTTATTGTGTTTGACTATTTCATTTTATTATATATCTATCAATGCGTGCAATATCGTAGATTATTGTATACTTTCATATTGTCCCGTTTAGTTTGCATTGAGCTAAGCGTGCAATATTGAGCTAAGCGTGCAATATTCTACGATATTGCACGCATTGATATTGCGCGGAAACTTTTGCTCGTGCTTGCTAAGAGCCGCGAAATAGAAATAAGGAACTACTTTCAAATAAAAATAACGGAATCCTTCCTAAAGTGTCAACAAAAAAATACGAGTTTTTTTCAACCTTTTATGGCAAAAATTGATAAAATAATTGAAATGGTCACTCATCCACTGTTTTTAACGTTATCGAATGGTAAACAAACTACAGAAAATCCCTTGATGTTTTTAATGACGTCATCCGACGTCGACGTTTTCGCGCAAAATAATCATCCACACAAAATGAAACTGAATGGCAAGATAGAAATTCCATCAAAAGCTATAAAAATAACACAAATACAATGAAAAGTAATGGTCATACAATTAACATTGATCAAAAACAATATGAAAGTATACAATAAAAAGGTTATTGAATTTGTATGGCTAAATATTACTTGGAACTCGTTGTTTTGGCGCAGGACGACTCGCAAGCTCGCAAGCTCGTCGTCCTTTGCCAAAACAACTCGTTCCAAGTAATATTTAGCCATACAAATGCAATAACCTATAATATTGCACGCTTAGCTCAATGCAAACTAAACGGGACAATATGAAAGTATACAATAACAATGTGTGCAGTATCGTAGAATATTGCACACTTAGCTCAATGCAAACTAGTCGGGACAATATGAAAGTATACAATTATGAATCTTACACATATGCTACAAATACGTTTTTGTCTTTAAAGATGCGTTGGCCTCAGACCAAGTAAAGCAACATACGTTATGTCGTGTTACAGGATGGGCAAACTATTTGGGTTTGTTTGGTTGTATGCTTCCATTATATAGTAATGTTGTTTTTTGTTGTTGTTTTCTAATCAAAAACTGTGCTTCCTGAACACATAGTACTTTAAATACTAAACACACATCCATCTTATATATTAACTTGCTGTTGGTTATTTTCCCCAAACTTAACCTTGGTTATGTAACTTAACCTCAGTTAACTTTATGTGATTGCCTAACTTTATGTCTTTGATACTTGGTCATATGTATGGTTGGCACTGGTGGACATCGCTGAACGATAAACTACCAAGGTCAAGGTCACGTTTTGCGTTATTACCCTAATCATGAGTTTGGTTTCTGAAAACATTAAAGTCTTTGTTTGATACTTGATCATATGTATTGTTGGCATTGGCGGACATCACTGAATGACAAAAAATACCAAGGTCAGGGTCATATTTTTGCGTTATTTTCCCCAAACCCAAACCTAAGCTTGGTTAGGTAACTTAACCTCAGTTAACTTTATGTGATTGTCTCACTTCATGTCTTTGATACTTGGTCATATGTATCGTTGACATTGGCGGACATCACTGAATGACAAAAATACCAAGGTCAGGGTCATATTTTGCGTTATTTTTCCCAATCCTTGGTTAGGTAACTTAACCTCAGTTAACGTTATGTGATTGTCTTACTTTATGTCTTTGATTCTTGGTCATATGTATTGTTATACACCCGCTAAAAGAAGTTTAGTGGGGTATATTGGTTTCACCCTGTCCGTCTGTCCGTCTTTCTGTCTGTAGACGCAACATTGTCCACTCCATAACTCCTCTCCCCTGAAGGAAATCTTATAAAACTTCATGCGTGAACTGCCTGTATTAAAAAAGTGACCCCTACTGATTTTGAATTTAGTAGGTTAAAGGTCAAGGACCCGATAATGAAAAACATTGTCTGTACCATAACTCCGCTCCCCCTGAAGCAAGTCTCGTGAAACTTCATAGGTGAACTTCCTGTGGTGAGCGGAGGATTTCTATTGATTTTTAGGTTAGTTTTTCAAAGGTCACGGTCACTGGGACCCGATAATGAAAAGCGTTTTCCGCAAAATAACTCCTCTCACCCTCAGGCATATCTCATGAAACTTCATAGGTATACTGGTTGTGGTGGTAGGATAGCCTCTATTGATTTTGATGTCAGTAGGTCAAAGGTCAAGGTCACCAGCACCGATAATGAAAATCCTTGTCCGATGCATAACTCCTTTCCCCCTAAGGCAAATCTCATAAAACTTCATAGGTGAATGGGTGAGAGGACGACACTTGTTGAGTTTAAGGTCAGTAGGTCAAAGGTCAAGGTTAGAACCCAATAATGAAAACCACCTTGTCCATTTCATAACTCCGGTCCCTATGAAGCAAATCTCATGAAACTTTATAGGTGAACTGCCTGTGTTGAGAGGATGACCCCTATTGATTTTGAGGTCAGTGGATCAAAGGTCAAGGTCACAGGGACCCGATAATGAAAAATCTTGTCCACTCCATAACTCCTCTCTCCCTGAAGCAAATCTCATGAAACTTTATAGGTGAACTGCCTGTGGTCAGAGGACATTAGGGTGGGGAATGGTGGGGAGGAGGTACTGGTAATGGGGGTATATTTGTCGTCTTTAAAAGGCGACAGCTCTAGTTGGCATTGGTGAACATCGCTGGATGACAAAAATACCAAGGTCAAGGTCATATTTTGCGTTATTTCCCCCAACATTAACCTAGGTTCGGTAACAACCTCGGCTATGTAACTTAACCTCAGTTAACTTATGATTTCCTGATTTTATGTCTTTGATACTTGGTCATATATAATGTTGGCAATGGTGAAAATCGCTGAAGGACAAAAAATACCAAGGTCAAGGACATATTTTGCATTATTTTCCCAAAACTATACCCTGGTAAAACCACTTAACCTCAGTATCTTAACTTCTTATGATTATTTCACTTGTATTTGTTTGATACTTGGTCATATGAAGTGTTGTATTTGGTGGACGTCATTTAAGCTCAAATTTAATAAAATATTTCATATGCGGTTTGCCGCGGTGGGCGAGACACCCTCAGACCGAGGTCTTGTTTATTAACGTTACTATTGTAATTTATCAATAAAACACCCTGACCACATACTATTTGTATTGGACAGTTTTGAATTCAACGGCAGTTTTATAATATTAAATGGGGATGTAACTTCAGAAAAAAAGACAAACGAAACGAAAAAAACACGACCCTTATCAAAGTGTTAATGTGTGATGTAATAATTTACGAAAGTGTCAACTCATTCTCTTCCATATAAAAGACTTGTCAATTTTTCAAGGCAAACGTTGGGGCGGATCATCCCTTAAACACACACACACACACACACACACACACACACGAATTAATACTGAAACCCTAATGTTACCATGTATGTACATGTCATCAGATTCGGTGAAATAAATAAAATTCAATAGAACGTTTTATCAAACCTTTTTGCTTGTTTTTATCCTACCCTTTTCGCTTGTTTTTGTTTAATAATATATATATATATATATATATATTGAAAAGCATTATGTATGCACGTGCTAAAAGACCTGATTCATTGATATGTATTTATGTATGAGGTTTAACGTCGTTTTTAACAATCGAGTAGCAGTGAGCTCAATGCTCAACTTTATAGTGCTACCACTCTGGAATACCAAGTCGTAGACACTTGACATGATACCCACCCAGTCACTTATACTGACACCGGGCCGACCAGTACTAGAACTACCCCTTTATTCATTGATAAGAAATGGACCAAATACACCAGCATCTTTCTATGAACGAAATAATGAGAGTACACATTTTCCTATTATGGCCATTCCCGAAATCCAGTTATAAACGTCACGTTTGGACTACTCCGTAGATGGGCTTCTCGTCCTAATATATCATCCCTGGGAACGTAACAAGACATGATATCGATTTTTTTGTTTAAATCACTTGATTTCTTGCACTGTGTGAGTTGGATTGCAACAATTTGTAAACGTCTAAAAATGAGTGCGATATCAAAAAAGTCTGCGTCTTATTTGAGCAGCCCTCTTACTTTCATTATTTCGTTCAGAGAATGGGCTGAGCCAAGTGGATGGCACAGTGGACTTGAAATCGGAAAACGCGGGTATAATCCTCAGCGTTTCGACGGTGTGTTCTTCGGCAAAACACTTTCCCTTAGCATCGTCCATCGGGTTGAGACATAAAACGTAAACTGGGAGGTCCCGTGTATCGGAGAATATCATTAGTAAGACTAGGGCAAGTTCCCGGATTCATATGTACCCTTCCCATCACTTTTGGGCGGCCTTTAATAACCTGTAATGTGATAGGACAACAGTCAATTCGTTCATAGGGGATATACCGGTGGGTACTATTTTTTCCAGACATATAACAAAAATAGGAGGAATGTATTCAATCGTAATTGAAGAGTTTTCCCGGATCATTCTGTGTCCGGTTCGGCTCGATCAGGGAACTGGCTTGTGTGTGTGTTCAAGCCTGCTGGAATTATGTGAAAATAGTAAAGTTTCATATTAATGGATATTTAGGGGTCATAACTCTGAAAAAAATCCTACTATTTTCATTTTGGCGATTTTAAAACATCGCATGTCGATTTCTACGAAACTGGGATATGTGCAATATGAAAATCAAGGTTATAGTATTCAATTTTTCATTGAGTTCGAATCGGGAACGAGGAACCGGGAACCAGGAACAGTTCCAAGTTTCCAGTTCCTGGTTCCTGATTCAATTCGAATAAGGAACCAACTTTACTCTATCTCTGGGACCGGCTATTTACAATATAAATAGTGTGTTGATGAGCCGTTCAGCACCAATTTAGGTATACCCAGTTATCCTTGATACACAACTATAGTATCACATATAGATGAATGAATTAGTTCATGTTTATATAATTATACTTCACAAAATACTCGAGTTACGCCTACATTGTCCCAATACAATTACTTACACACCTACTGGCTACTTTTATTTTTAAAAGCTATCTTTCGTCACATACATTGAGACAGTATTTAAGTGGTACGGTATGGATGATCACGATATAGAATAGGATGTACAGCATGTGTAAGTTATGATTTTGTTTCATTTGTGTACTAATTGTATGTGTATTATATTGTAGTCCACATTAAAGAGACGTAAAACGCATTCGAGAGGAGTTTACCGAGTATTGAAATTAGCGTCTCGATTTATTTATCCAGTATCATTTTGACTTAACAAACGGGACGTCGTTTTTAAAAAGTTCGTGTCCCGTTTAAGGTCGGTACTGGAGTAGTGCTAATAGCGTATGACACGTGTCTCGTGAACTACTTATTTTAATACTAAAATGCACGAGTCATGTAAACTCAATTCTCACGCAATGCACGACATGGTTAAACGCAGTTTTCGTGCGATACACAACACGGTTAATCTCAGTTTTTACACGACGCAGGACCCGTTAATTTCAGTTCTTACACGTTCTTACACGATGAACGACCCGGTTAATCTCAGTTCTTACATGTTCTTACACGGTGAACGACCCGGTTAATCTCTGTTCTTATACGATGCACGACATGGTTGATCTCAGTTCTTACACGATGAACGACCCGGTTAATCTCAGTTCTTACATGTTCTTACACGATGAACGACCCGGTTAATCTCTGTTCTTACACGATGCACGACATGGTTAATCTCAGTTCTTACACGATGCACGACACGGTTAATCTCAGTTCTTGCACGATGCACGACACGGTTAATCTCAGTTCTTACACGATGCGCGACACGGTTAATCTCAGTTCTTACACGATACACGACACGGTTAAACTCAATTCTTAAGCGAAGCACGACACGGTTAAATTCAGTTCTTACACGATGCACGACAGGGTAAAATTCAGTTCTTACACGATGCACGACAGGGTAAAATTCAGTTCTTACACGATGCACGACACGGTTATATTCAATTCTTACACGATGCATGACACGGTTAAATTTAGTTCATAAGGGATGCGACACGGTTAAACTTAATTCTCGCACACGGTGCTCGACACAGTTTAAATCAGTTCTCATACGATGCACGACACGGTTAATCTCAGTTCTTACACGATACACGACACGGTTAATCTCAGTTCTTACACGATACACGACACGGTTAATCTCAATTCTAATGCGATGCACTACACGGTTAATTTCAATTCTTACACGATACACGACACGGTTATATTCAGATCTTACACGATGCACGACACGGTTATATTCAGATCTTACACGCTGCATGACACGGTTAATCTCAGTTCTTACACGATGCACGACACGGTTATATTCAGTTCATACACGATGCACGACACGGTTATATTCAGATCTTACACGATGCACGACACGGTTATATTCAGATCTTACACGATGCATGACACGGTTAATCTCAGTTCTTACACGATGCACGACACGGTTATATTCCGTTCTTACACGATGCACGACACGGTTATATTCAGATTTTACACGATGCATGACACGGTTAATCTCAATTCTTACACGATGCACGACACGGTTAATCTCAGTCCGTTATTCTCAGTTCTTACACAATGCACGACACGGTTAATCTCAGTTCTTACACCATGCACGACACAGTTAATCTTAGTTCTTACATGATGCACGATACGGTTAATCTCAGTTCTTACACGATGAACGACACAGTTAATCTTAGTTCTTACATGATGCACGACACGGTTAATCTCAGTTCTTACACGATGAACGACCCGGTTAATCTCAGTTCTTACGCGATGTGCGACACGGTCAATCTCATTTCTTACACGATGCGTGGCAAGGTTAAATTCAGTTCTTACAAGATGCACGACACTGTTAAATCAGTTCATAAGGGAAGTGACACGGTTAAACTTAATTCTCGCACACGGTGAATGACACAGTTTAAATCAGTTCTCATACGATGCACGACACGGTTAATCTCAGTTCTTACAAGATGCATGACACGGTTAATCTCAATTCTTACACGATGCACGACACGGTTAATCTCAGTTCTTATACGATCCACGGCATGGTTAATCTCAGTTCTTACACGATGCACGACACAGCTAAATTCAGTTCTTACACGATGCACGACACGGTTAACACGATGCACGACACGGTTAAATTCAGTTCATAAGTGATGCAACACGGTTAAACTTAATTCTCCCGCACGTTGCACGACACAGTTTAAATCAGTTCTCATACGATGCACGACTGCAGGACACGGCTAAACTCAGTTCTCCTGCGATGCACGACACTTAATTATAAAAGACGCAATATCTTAAGATAATTAAAGTGTATACAAACTAGAAAACTTCACGCCACACACACACACACACCGCCCCCTATCGAAAACGCTCCTTCGCCAATGGAAAATGAGCCATTTTGACAGAGCTTTGCGGATTTTCGGCTTTACTGCTGAATCAGGCAAACTAAAATAGATAAATATGAAATTCAAAAGAAAATCATCACAAAAAAAATTAGAAAAACGGAGAAGCAAATCAGGTAATGCCAAGAACAAAGTATATGTATGTATGTATGTATGTATGTATGTATGTATGTATGTATGTATGTGTGTGTGTGTGTGTGTGTGTGTGTGTGTGTGTATGTATGTATGTGTGTTTGTGTGTGTGTGTGTATGTATGTATGTATGTACAATAACATACGGATATACAGGCTTCATTCTTTGGTTAGAAAATTTAACATGAAAATGACCAAAGGATGTAGTTTAGAACATTCGATATACCGTTTTATTTTATGATAAGCAATGAAATACTGTATTTTATCAGTGAAATAAAAGTGTGGAATATAGAGTTTCGCATTCGTGAAAATATAAAGTTTTCTCACTTCTCGATGAAATAAAATATGTTATTCACTCCAAAACAACAAATATCCTCTATGTATAGTTTATTAATTTCTCGTCGTAATATAAAATAGTGTTATTCATAAAACAAAACATAGCGATAGAAGTAATGATATGCCTTCTTAAAAAATCGAAGTTTGCTTATACATGTATAACATTACGGAGCGACTGTCAAACCAGAACTAATTAATAATGGTGAATTCATTCATCACCACCACGGCTTGTCAATATACAGTTAGATTTATATGTTCCATTTCACTTGATTTGTGTGCGTTTGACCTTCCAATTAATCAGTAATTGCTACACATCTACCTGTACAGAATAAAGTTATATCTAATTAATGATTTTATACATTTTATTTATTTTACATCGATTACGAATCGATCTACACATCTTATACAAATCACGCTCGATGGCGTGGGTGTTAACGTACGCGTTGTCTTGATGGAAGGGTGGGAGAGAGCGGGGGGAATGGAGAGTCCGGGGAAGTGTTTTTGGATCTGGTATACAAGCTGAGCATATGCAGTTTCAGAAATGTAATATTTAACCTCTTCCAATGTAATATTTAACCTCTTCCAGTAACAATTTTGGATGTACGCCGTTTTCTCCTAAACATTCTCTTATCCATACTCAGGAAAATACTATAACGAGGTTCACAACACGTTAATCGAATACCATTGTGTTTGTGTGAAGTTCATCTTTCTAAAAAAAAACATTTATGTACTAATATTAATTTCAGATTTCTGAAATTTCACCCAAATAAACATTTCGCACCGCTGTACTGTGATTGACCATTAAGCACCCCGTCATCTAATTAAGCATGCACATGGCGAAATAAAACTCGTCACCGATGACATCGTTTATTGTCATATTATTATCCTCTAACGACCGGGAAGCTCGGACAAAATGTCATTCATCTCACCTTATAGATAGTGTTTACCCCATGACATAATACGAACAGGGCAGCCACATTTTCGCTACTGTTTTATATTTTTATATAACTATGCAGTTTCCCTCTGTACACGTTCTTTAGAAAATAAAAGTGTATGGATTTTTTTTATCAGTAATATCGTATTTTGTTATTGTTGTTATTATATCATTAATAAAACAAAACTTCAACAAACTCAGGATAGAAAATTATTATTCAATTTTGAGTTTATCGTGTTGTGGATAGCCTGTTTATCAACAGTAGGTCCTTTTTAGTTGTTTATGAATACATTATGAAACATACAGAACAGGAACTATTACAAATTATTATATGAACTCAGTGTGTGATACTTATATGTTATCATATTGTGCACGTGTCAGTGGATTTTTCAAACAGGCGGATTATATTTATTTCATAATCTATAACTGCGATTTAAATGGGTTTTTTTATCTTTTTTAGTATACATAATTTCATTAGTTACGCAGATCTGGAGTAAATACTGCTGATTCTAAACAGTACTGTGCACGTGCTATATATGGATTTGTGACTAGTGTAAACGTGCTATTTATGGATTGTATCACTACAGTATGGGTTGCTGCATCAGTATGACGCTTTTAATATAAGTTGGTATATTTATATATATACAATTTCACAAATTCGTTATACGAATATAACGAATATATAACGAATAAATGCGTCATTACATACTAGTTCGAAGAAAATATTACTTTTCCACGTAAAATTACAATTACAACAATATGATTTGTTTTTTGTTTCTGTTTTCTAGATATATTGCAAGAAGTACATACGTTTGAGCATTAATACACTAGGATATGCATGGTATACGTGCCTAATGGGAAATAGTTTAGGTGGTCTGTATTGCGTATCTGATTCTAATTAGTATATGTAAAACAAAACTCATTTGGGATTTCACCGAACGTAATTACGGAATGCACATCAATCAGTCAACTTGCTAATTAACAATCTGTAATATTCGATAATGTTTTCATATTCGCGACATTATGTCTTCAAAATCTTCCGTTGGGCGAATTAAAGAATATATAACGATGGCAATAACGACATAAATTGTTGGCATGTGTTTTTATACACACTGATTGGTATATACTGGCCAGGTATCCCTATGTGTCAGCCCTGTTGTGTTATGTTTCTGGTGCCACATACTCTTCTATTTATTTATTAGAATCAGTAAAAGCTGATACAGTATCATTTTTGTCACTGACCGCTTCAATGCACGGTATCCTTGTTTGCAGCCCTTTTATTTAAACATATTTATATTTACATCGATTGCGAAACAAGTTCTTGCAACATAGATTAATCACTTTCGATGGCTTCCTGGGTAGAACCAGTACTAACCAATGTGGATTAATTATCTTGCTCAATGATAAATAACGTGGCCGCGGCGAGGATCGAACCCACGACCTCTCGATCTGGAATTCGGCGCTCTACCACTGGACCACGCACTCCAATCCACTCAGCCCTTTTATGTTCATGGTGCCGCATTCTTTGCTTCTATTTTCTATGTAATTGTTGTTTGTTTTGCGTGTTTTTGCTGAGTTCTGTGACTGCCATATTTCCTGTTTGACTTTATCCGATGGATCATTATCCGTCGTCGGCCGTCCTTCTTTGTTGTCTGTCAGTTATTCATATTAATCCGATAACTTTAGTCAACGGTATTAATTGTTTAGCAAATTTGACATGAAGGCTGGTTTCACTAAGATCTTGTTTGACCATTAGCAAAATCAATGCATGTGTTAAAGTGTTGTTGCATTAAAGAGATAACTCATAGTTAATTGTAAATGAGGACGTAAACCGGGCGGTCCCGTTATAGGTCTCCAAGCACGTTAAAAAACCATAGGAATCTATTAATCATAGAAATCTATTCGATAATAAGAGTAGGACAGGTTCCCGGACATGTATCCTCCCCCTCTCTCTGAGGCGGCTCTTAATAACCTATACTGTGTTGATGAGCCGTTAAACAACATTCAATTCAATTCATTTTTATTTTTGGCGGTGCTTTAGCTCCATCAGAGATATAATGGGTTTTTTCAATGGAATGCTAGGAATGTGACAAACCTACCAGCACAATGCAACACTATGCAACACTACGCTAGAAGAAGTAGTCTCTCATGCATGCCTTTAATAAATTCGATATTATGTGATCACTGACAGAAAATGATGATGTGTGTTCGCTTACTGTGTAATTAACAAATATTGGCCTTGTGTGTTCGCTTACTGTGTAATTAACAAATATTCTCCTAAGTAAATCCTTAGATTGTTTATGTATTAATACGCAAGAAAAGAGCGCTTCTCCGAGATTATGACGCATTTTGACAGACGCTCAGTCGGTGCTTGTAAACAAAAGGCCGCTTATTCATTTGATGGCCCTAAATAAGAAACAATGTTCAGAATAAAGGCAATTTATTATTTATTTAGGTCATACATACCTATTTTATCAAAATTTCACTAAGTCAACTTTTTATCATCTGTTTAAAAGGTTATAAATCGAGTTATAATCGTGCTAAAAGCAGACGGTCTGTGGCTATAGAAAGTGTATTATGTTACTAAAAATAGAACAGTCAGTGCTCGCTGAAGAGCTTGCTCAGAAAAAAATCTACGGAAGCTAATTCGGGCCATATGAGTTAGCTAAAATATGTTTAAATATGAAATTGGTAATGAATATCAATCATCTGAAACATCACTGAATGTAAAAAACAAACCATGGAAGTTATATTTACAGCACTTCATTTTCCCATCCATTCCAACACTTACAAAAAGCACCGCCCATCAGTGCCTTCTGCACTTTGATTTATTTTGCAACCAATCAATATATATATATATATATATATATATATATAAACACTACTTGAAAGACTATTTTAAATGACATCTGATATTCAGAATGGCGTCCGTAAAGATATGACTCAAGTTTACAAACTTTAAGTAATAGGTGTAAGGGAAATTAAAGTTGAACAGCAAAAAAAAATTCTCTTTTGATATTTATTTGCAGACAATACTAATGCTCTGTTAACTCCCATCCAACTGGCATCTAGTAAATAAGTAATTCTCTCTGTTGTTATTAAGGCCAGTTAATATCGTCATGGGGCCCGCTTAAGCCTCTTCTTCAGTTTCAAAAATCTATAGGAAAAGAGAAAATAATTTAATAACAATTCTTAAATCAAAATCTTATTGCATTGTTTTCAAACGTTTCTAACAAAAATGCAAACATTGTTATTGATCAATTTATGAGCATTTGACTTTAAAAAAAGTTTAATATATTACCTTATACTGTTTATAACCTTGTTTTGAATGGAATGCCGAAACGGTTATTAAAATAATCATTAAGTTAACATATAGTTTTACATGTTTGTGTTCAATGTCTCAGAAGCTACCCAGCTGGCTTGCGGAACGTCCGTGGTTCTACCCAGGTGTCCGCCCGTGCGCAAAAATTGAAAACCAATGAAAATTCCATTGGTGGAGGAGCACCTGGGGGCTTCCTCCACCAACGGAAGCTGGAAAGTCGCCATATGACCTAAGCCGTTGGTGCGATTATAAAATTCAATTCAATGCAATTTTTTATCGATTCAAGATGTAAGTTTTGCTTTGTATATTATTAAAGATATGTATGACCTATATTAAAGTTTACGTGACCTTATTCAATTACGGTAAAACATACTTAATATATTAGCGTGCTTCGTTAAGTGCATTATAGCGTTAAATTTTAAAATATAATATTAAATCGTTTAAATCTAAAAAAAAAAAATAGAAAAAAAAATAGAGACAAACAACCTGATTGTTTGGACATTCTAAAGCTAGCGAAATACTCGGTAAGTAAGATGTTTATTTTTTCTATTCAAAACGTTTTAGAACAGGTAAACATATGTTGTCAATATACAGGTGTTAACACGGATAGGACACGTTTATGGGTATTTATGTACTGGAAATTGAATTATGATCGCTGTATTTTTTGAAGATAAATTTATACGAATTTTTGCGGACACTTCATCAAACCGGTCAGGAAAAACAGTTTGTTTTAATGATTACACTAGAAGACAGAACAAATATCATTCAAAAATATTCACGATTTATTGTGCACGGACATTGAGTTGTTTGAAGATATTGCTTAGATAAATAAAACATACGGTACCATGCAACATAGGTGCGTTTATATTCGGCTTTTAAATTGGAAATCTTCTTTACATGTGGCGTCTCCGTGGCGGAGGGGTTAACGACGTTGCGTTGTAAACCTTCTCGACTTGTATGCTGCAAAAAAAAAGAGTATGATAATGGACCTTTGGAAACGGCCGAGCACGACACATACAAAATATTGCAGTCTCGGTTTGATTGAGACTGTTCGTGAGTGGTAGTGAAATATGAAAGCTACCGCTCACGCCATCTAGCCCAGGGTTGAGCAGAACTCAATATTCATAAAATCAACAGCACAAAATTGTAGCAAGTTCGACACGACTTCAGTGAAAACTGATTTTTTGTTTGTTTGTATGATGTTTTACGTCATTTTCAACACAGTAAGGTTATATATGACGGTCGTTTTTTTTGTGGTGGAGACATCACCCACTTTTCCTGGGTAGAACCAGTACTGTACACCTCCCGCCATTCGTAAGAATCGACACTTCCTCACTTGCAAGTCGAGCTCCCAGTGTAAGTCAGGAAGTGTCCATTATTACGGAAGATGTACAGTACTGGTTCTACCCAGGAAAAGTCGACGTCATATATAAACTTAATGTGTTGTAAATGACGTAAAACACCATACATACAAAAAAATACAAACAAAAGCTTCTTTACATCAAACACATCGTCTAACTTTTCAGTATATTTGATCAAGAGACCACTCCATATGGGCCCCGTGTGGTTGCCGGGGGCCCCGTTTGGTCACGGGGCAAAGAATAGGGCCACTGCAGATCCCTTTGGAGGGGTAGGCAGAGGGGTAGAATCCCTCCAAATTCATGTTCATTTTATCATTTTTTGTTCATGTTCATTAAAGGTCTTCATCATGATCCCTGCATTGTTTCAGGTGCTATCTCGCTCGCATCAAAAGAGCAGTGGCAGAAAAACAATAACATGGCTCCAGCGTAAATGGAGTTTCTACGATAGAATTTGCAGCAACTCTGTAGTTCAGGGTGAGAAGGTTCTAGGCCCATTTTCCATATTTTATCTCGATGTACATGGAAGATGAGCCTGTCATGTTCATGCCTGTTAGGCGCCATATAACCTTTCATGTGTTGGTGCGCCTTAAAACCCCAATTCAATTCAATTCAATTCACTCCATATGGAATACGGAATAGGATCAGGGTCACTACAATTAATGGTTTATCAAATAGTATACAGCATAGGGATAAGGGCATTCCGGCTCGTGGCCTATACCACTATTAATACGGAATAAGGGCAACTCTAGGTTTCAGTCCAAATCACTGGTTGATATTGGCAGCGAAATCACAACTGGTAGCACTATTCCATAAAGGTTTGTGAAGCGCTGTAAATTAAGTATTGATGATGTTGCAAATTATGTAAATTAGGCCGATGAAATTTGCATATATAGCATTTCATATAGAATATAGCAAATACCGCTAGATTGTGTTCCATGTGGTGAATCAATATTTTCGTTTTATTTCGTTGGGGCGATAAGGCATTTTGTTTAAATAGCGCAATAACGTTTTATCTTAGCGCTACAAAAGAAATATAATGTGTTATATTGTTTTTTGACGCCATAAAAGTCTCATTTCCTAATAATGATAATACCATCATCGTCGATTTTATTGTTCTTGCTCGATAATGGTCCAAATGCGGATATTAAATTTAAAATGAATGCACGCGCGCGAGCTCCAGCACGCGCGCGAGCTCCGTACTCGAAAAACTAAAGAATGATATAGAGATCATTTAACTGCTGGGATCGATTACAGGGAAATCCTTCACAAGATGTTAGACGTGTAGTTTTTTTCACGAACGAGCATATGAGAGTGAGTGAAAAAAAAACACGCCTGCCATCGAGTGAAGGATTTCCCTATAATCGAACCCAGCAGTTAAATAATCTATTTATTACATTTAAAATCCGTTTATTATGTGATTTTAACCGAAATTATTTGCTTTATTGAACGTTATTGGTGGATGACGTCGACGTCACCAACACTTTATTGACGTCATAACTCAGCGTCACAGTTAGTTATTTTTGTGTTCGGAGTTATTATGAATATTCTTTCACTGAGAAATCCCAATCTTTCATCGATAAAAATGTAATCAAAATACATATTTAGTGTATTAAATGTAAATGTTACAAGAAACGGCGAACGTTAATTCATTCTGATTTTGGACTAACTGTGTTTCGTTATAGTTTAATACACCCAGAGTGATTTCGTATAAGTTAAATGTAGCATGTACACTTTTAAAAAGTTTCATTTGCATGTTGGATGGATGGAGAGCATACATATTGTTAGCCGTTTCGTTTGTTGAATTGCGCAATCCGTACCAAATTTCGTATTTTTAACTGTTTCGTGTGAATACATTGCGCAATCCGTACCAAATTTCGTATTTTGGAAGCAGCTTGTAATTTTTTTAAAGTTTCGTGTGAATACATTGCACAATCCGTACCAAATTCCGTATTTTTAACTGTTTCGTGTGAATACATTGCACAATCCGTACTAAATTTCGTATTTTTACCAAATTTCGTATTTGTAACTGTTTCGTGTGTATGCATTGCACAATCCGTACCAAATTTCGTATTTTTAACTGTTTCATGTGTATACATTGCACAATCCGTACCAAATTTCGTATTTTTAACTGTTTCGTGTGTATGCATTGCACAATCCGTACCAAATTTCGTATTTTTTACTGTTTCGTGTGTATGCATTACGCAACAGATGCCATCTCTGATAATTCCATACGCCTCTTTATTTTGGATTGTATAATATCAATATTCGGATGATTTTCATATTGGATTTTCTACTTGCATTGCAATTAAAGTGTTATACAGACGTGTACAATAGTCGTATAATCTATTTAAAGTCTACTGGGATTCGACACTAATTTCATATACGTCGATGCCACTAATATGCATTTGTAATACAATATTCTGTGATTGACAGTGCAATCCTTGGAACCAGCTTATTATTGTTCGTAATAATTCACACCGACGTCTCCCATTAAACACGTATTATTTTGGTGGAACTGTCGCATGGAAACGATCTTTAAATAAACGAGATATAATTTGTTGACAACTAAAATATAGCATTGAAAACAAAACTACACGAATTGGATCAATTATCAAACTGCTTACAATTAGTATGTTCAAATGTAAATAGCTTACGAAATGAAATATGTTTAAACCAACTTTTAACGAGATTTAACTTCTGGTAGCATGTGTTTTAAATGTTTGTGTAAGATATGGAATACCGTAAAATTATAGAAACGCATAAATGTATAAGGCATAAATGGATAAATGTTTTACATTTTGACAGGATATAAGTATTAATTTTGTTTTTACATATATCAGATTTCAAACGATAAACACCCCGCATAAAACACATTTTAGAACATACTGCATAATCTGTAACTATTGAATAACTGAATTGGAAAGTCTGATTATAATACATAAATGCACGCACAACTGATCGCAGTGTTGATATGTACTAGTATGTCTTTTAAAAATATGATTATGATAATTATTTAGCACACAGCTATGGATGTTTAGTTCTTGGATAAAACAAACATTGACACTTTTAAAATGGATACGAAAAGAGCAATAGACCATATTATTTCAGTATGGTTTATGAGATGTTTTTGTCATATGCAGTAACGACCACCCGTCGCACATTGACTTTGTATTGTCGGAAATAGTAAACAGTATTGCTATATGAAGATCTAACTACAACTTAGCACGTGCATAATACAAGACGCTCTCAGATCGTATCGGAGTGTGATATTCAAAACTAGTGCTGTAAATAAACGTATTGTGTAGATCACTTGATTCATTTGAAGAATCTTGTTAACAACGGTATTCAATTGCTGCAAAACATGGATACATCATTTGTACACGTGCGGCACATGGCGTTGGCGGAAAAGAGAAAAATAATGTTGCGCCGACGGAGCGCTATCGTCGTGCGTCCCAGAAGTATTCTGAAAAGGGGTAAGTAACTCCTATGGCATGCCTACATTGTATACTCAGTTGCAAAAGAAAGTGTACACTTTGAACATTTTACTTTACACCCTATCCTCTTTATCAAGCGACAGTCCCTTAATGATTCAACTTCTTGAAAAACAAATGACAGCATGATATTGGCAATGGAATGATAAAAACGTTGGTACCAAACATTGCATATTCATTTTGGAAATTATGAATTTAATTCTGAAAAAAACATTATACAATTAAATCCAAATAAAACTCAGTGTACACTTTCTTTTGCAACTGAGTATATATACATTCCTATAATGTGTCAATAATATTGTCATTGTTTTGTGTATGTCACGCTTGACTGGAGATACAGTCATCTGCTCTGATTACATGAATATATTTTAAGGCTTTCAAATCCATGTTAGGAATGTATTATAATTAACACTTATACGACTGTAACGCATACGACTGGATGCTTAGGATTTTGTTAAGTACTTTGAATTAGTGCAGCATTCGATGTTCCTAATTCTAAAAGTTGACAACTTAAATTATGTTGACGTCTTGTTTTATTATCATTACCACTACAAATGCGTGTGCAAAAGACATTTTTGGAATATTTAATGTTATTGTTGAATTACAGTTACTTAAATTTGAAACGATATTTAGTTTAAAGGGAGGCAGTTAAGGAATATCCATGTTTCATTTTATTATAGACGGAATATCTGCAATAAATGGGTCAAAAATTGTAAGGGCATTTTTTTATATTATTTTCTATCAATGTTTAGAAGTTTGTATGTTTAAGCGGTCTATGAATCATGTGTTTTATCAGCATATTTCATGTGTTCACGTTAAAGGCGGGTAACTCTCTTAAACTGTAATTATTTAAATAAAAAAGAAAGAAATATTTTGCAAACTATTGCTCAAAACAAAATACTTTTTGTGAATTGTAAATATCTAGTGTTGTGTGTTGATTTCGATTTAAATACACATCAACATGTTCGTGAAACAAAACATGACCGGAGAACTTTAATGTCGAAACACGGACAGAAGATAACACAGACTGAAAGCAATTTAGTAACCTGTATATTAGTAGCAAGTTATTTTTCTTGGCATACACAGTCATATTTGTGTAATCCACAGTCACCATTAACGTTTGTTTTAAACTGTTGAATAGTGTAAGAAGCAGTTGTTGAAGGTTGCAGCCGCTAAGATTTCTACTGTAATGTGCACTGTTTTTTTAGTTTTAAAAATAGTTGATATTAATTTTGTACGTTATACATACGTTATCCCCGACTACAATTTTGTAGTGGTATTGCTAATTGATCCTTTGGGTTCATCGAATTGAATTGGGGTTTTAAGGCGCACCAACACATGAAAAGGTTATATGGCGCCTAACAGGCATGAACATGCCAGGCCCATCTTCCATATACATCGAGATAAAATATGGAAAATGGGCCTAGAACCTTCTCACCCTGAACTGCAGAGTTGCTGCAAATTCTATCGTAGAAACTCCATTTACGCTGGAGCCACGTTTATTGTTTTTCTGCCACTGCTCTTTTGATGCTAGTGAGATTGCACCTGGAACAATGCAGGGATCATGATGAAGACCTTTAATGAACATGAACAAAAAATGATAAAAATGAACATGAATTTGGGGGGGATTCTACCCCTCTGCCTACCCCTCCAAAGGGATCTGCAGTGGCCCTATTGGTCACGGGGGCACCCTGGAACCACACGGATCATCGAGCGCAAGGAAAGAAATATTTTGCAAAGTATTGCTCAAAACAAAATGCTTATCACACAACTATTTTAAAATATATTTCAACTCAGAAAATGAGTTCAGATACAAACGTGAGTAATTAGGAATTTTGTGTCGTGTATACATGTATATAGCTATACCGGGAATCATTAGTACATGTATGTGGGGTAAGGAAATATTACTCTTTTCCGGGCCCCTGGTACAAAAAGCTGACACCGAAGGTGACATTTCCTTATCTCATGCTAAATTATCTTTTCCCCTTTTTTAACGTTTGGTCCCTAAATAACTGAATAAGAAAAGAAGTTAAGGACCTTAACATAAATGAATATTCCCACTTTGAGTAAAAAAATAATTAAGTAGGGATTAACAAACAAAAAGGTCAAAAAAGGTAAAAGAGTATCCCGTGTGTGTTGTTTGTTAAGAGTACTAATTGTGAAAATAGGCATTATTGAATTAATTATTAAAGGTATTTGGCGCAAACTTTCAAAATGGGATTAAGGTGGTTGTTATCAATACAGTTCCTGATAAATATCTAATATATGTACTAGGACCATATATCTCTCTTGCATATACTATGCAATATATAAGTAACCCTGTATTGTACAGGTATTTATTATCAATATTTTTCGCAAGAAGCATAATACGCAGTCTTCAAAAATGCAATTAACATGTCGCCAGTTGTCAATCATTTATCCATTTCAACCAATCAAACCAGAACGATACCTCCGACAAACAACAGCACCTGTATAAAGCACGTGTAACTATGTTATATAAACTATTGTCAATATACTCCGACATCAACAATAGGGCGGAGATATCTAAGAACTGGCGACATGTCAATTGTTCGTATTAATATTAAGCAATATACTGATTTTAATGTCGATTTGTTTGTTTGTTTGTTTGTTTGTGTCACGGTTACTGGATATCAAACAGGTAGATTGATGTTGCATTGTCCGGCTGGTTAACTCAGTCGGTAGAGCATCGGAACGGTAGTCCGAATGTCCCGGGTTCGAGCCCCGGTCTGGCTGCACATTTTTCTAGTCCTGTGACATCTGGCGCCCAACGGGGGACCGTGACTGAGTAAACTCCGAGAAACATTCGAATGAGTTGTACCCGTGGAAATTGTACGGGGATTGTGTCACGGTTTATGGATATCTAACAGGTAGTTTGATGTTGCATTGTCCGGCCGGTTAGCTAAGTCGGTAGAGCATCGGAACGGTAGTCCGAAGGTCCCGGGTACGAGCCCCGGCCTGGCTGCACATCTTTATATTTAAGGAATTTAGAACAATACATAGAAACTATGACTACCGTTACATCAGACTACATGTATTTTTTTTGTATACTTATCCTAATTCAATGAAGTTTGTTTTGTTTTATCGCCACCGAAACCGTCTTTGCAGAAATCCCATTTTCAGACATTCAAGGGGCGATAACTCTGTCATGCATGATTGAATCTGATTGGTTTTCGACAGGAATCGAGATCTCATATATACGTATGTTGTGACCAACTTTCTCTGACATTTTCTTTTACAATTACTCCCCTTTGACACTTATAAATTTAAAATATTTCTACATAACTTCACTTTTTATCCCCCGCCGATTAGGATCATTAGGCGGAGGGATATAGAATTTACGTTGTCCGTCTGTCCTTCCGTCCGGTTCCATAACTCTGGTTAATGCCTCATCCGATTTCAATAATATTTTGCTCAAAGGCTCATCACCTTAGTACGCAAACCTGTCTTTTTCGGAATCAATACTTTGTGCTTTGATTAAAACAAGCGGGCCGCTAACCATAACTCTTACATGCAAATTCATGTTTTACAAAGCACAGTTACTCTTTCCTACTCAATGACAACAAAATGTCTTTTTTCTGTTACATGATCATTTTAATAGCATTTGATTGCCATGGAGATCAGCAGGTGGTGACAGATATAGATATTTGCTGAATAAGTATATAGTATATATAGACTTAAATATATATGAAATACTCATCCATGCACAAAAACAACTGTTAAAGGGACACATGTCAGTCTTTATTTTTTAAAAACTCACAGCGTCCCGCTAGTTTTTCTGCATAACTTGCATTTGTTCAATCATTAATAGTAATTACAAGAATATCATTAAGCAATTTATATTTGTATATTATTAGTTTTTTAAATTATTGCACCAATAATATATTAAAACTTATAGTATAATAAGATGAAATAGTGAATACTTTAACTTTGATTTATTTAAATGTAACCAGGGTATAAGTAAAAATGATACTGGATATAAATCGAGACACCCATTTCAAACACTTCAAACCGAAGCATTGTGGTGTAGTGGTTATAGCGTCTGCCTTGCATTCGGGAGGTCGTGGGTTCGAGTCCCCTGACCGCGTCATACCAAAGACTTTAAAAATGGAGTAGTCACTTGTAACCCTTGCATGACGAGCAAATAATGGGTAGTGCTACGACTGATTGACCAGTGTCAGAATAATGTGACTGGCGGGTGTGGGGTATCATGTCTACTACGGCGTGGTATTCCAGTGTGGCAGCACTATAAAGAAACCATTGAGTTCGCTGCCTCAAGTAGACATATCATCACATCACACAACAACACACAGATAAAAGTCCAGACATTGTGTATAATCGTCGGGTAGGACGCCTGTCGTAGGTGGAGGGACTATACTCCTTAGAAATACACACACACTCGAACACTTCAAGATTGCCGTGTGACCCTTCAAAGGACTGAATGCAATCTTAAGATGTGCTTAACCAATATCATTTTGGAGAGATTCATGATTTCACTTGTTGTATGAAATATATTTTGAAAATGACAGAGATGTAGGAGGTAGTTAATTCTTTTCTAAATAATATATTGTCATAAAGAGAAACCACAATGATCTAGTTGTAATGTATACACTTTGTCCGGTTTATATAGAAAAATGCCAATACTAAATATGTTTTTTTCAGTTCACATAACTCCAAAAATGTATTTAGAACAAATCCATTTCAGGAAGCGTTAGTTTAGGGTTAGAACTATGTAAACAATAACATATAAACGTTAATATGATTTAATATCAGATATAGAGTAGAATTATTAATCAGGATAGTTTCGCAGATACATTATGAAGTGCGTGGTCCAGTGGTAGAGCGCCGAACTCCTGATCGAGAGGTCGTGGGTTCGATCCTCCGTCGCACCACGTTATTTATCCTTGAGCAAGATAATTAATCCACATTGCTTAGTACTGGTTCTACTCAGGAAGCCATCGAGAGTGATTAATCTAAGTTGCAAGAACTTGTTTCGCAATCGATGTAAAATAAATATGTTTAAAACAGATACATAATGATACTCGCAAAATACAACACTATTTGGACAGACTGTGTGCTAATTTGTCCCTAGTTTATATAGAACAAGAAAAGTATAACGCATGCGTTATATGTAGACGCTTTTTAATAATGGGTTAGTTTGTAGAGGCTTTGTTCAAGTCACATACCTGTAGTCGTCGATATGGAGATGACAGGAAGGTAAAGTGAAGAATTAAAATATACTGTATGAATACAGATAAGTTTTTATTTGGTCTTAGGTATATATTATTATACATGTTACAGGGAACATATTTAAGTATTTTCAATTAAACAATTTACACCTGAGCTATTACAAAGGGAATTTCAGTGGCCACGCTACAATATAATATAAAAGTCATATTTACTTAAATTTTACAAGTGATTATCATATGGGCCCTATTTATGTTCATGTTTTAGTTCTATTCAGGCTCAAAACCGGAGTTGCCGTTAAGGCAATCAACTTTGCATTTTAAATGAATTACAAGTGATCTGATAGAAAATATTTAATATCTTTACTTCTTTACTTCATTATAATACTCAAATATAAATGGGTGCCGAAACGGCTAGGGTAAAAATTAAAATAGATGCCGAAATGGTTTGATGCCGAAACGTCTACGTGTCGAAATGGTTTGATGCCGAAACGTCCTGAATCGATCTTGATCACACAGACGCATGTCTGCATTTATTAATAAGCATTTTTCATGTACTGATCATTGGGACCCAATCTCTACCCAGAGTACACTCGTTCCTCATTTTACTCTGTCAACGTCTTCAACTTCATCTATTTGATTCGATGGTCAGTCCAATACTATTATATGGGTCGGAGGTCTGGGGTTGTGAGAATGTAAATATTATTAATCAATTCCAGTTAAAATATTGTAAAATGGTATTAAAACTCAAAACTTCAACACCAAATATTATGATTCATGGTGAACTTGGGAGAATGCCAATGGATTGTATTATAAAGAGTAGAGTTTTGAACTACTGGTGTAAATTGGTCAATAGTAAAGAAGATAAGATTTGTCGTATAATGTATAAACTAATGTATGAACTTGATAAAAGCAATGTTTTCCATTCTCCTTGGATAGGTTATGTCAAGACTTCACTTATTCAGCTTGGTTTTTCTGAATATTGGTTAAATCAAAATGTTCCATCCCCACTTGTTTTTTAGAAATTTAATAAAAAGCAGAATTAAAGATATATATAATCAATCCTGGAATACCACAGTCTATGAATCCCCAAAATGTGTGAGTTATAGAATTTTCAAAAATACTTTTGCGTTTGAGAGGTATCTAGTAGATTTACCGCTGAATCTTGCATTGTCACTTTGCCATTTTAGATGTTCTAATCATAAACTCCCAGTGGAAAAAGGCAGACTTTATAATATAGAGAGAAGATTAAGAACTTGTGATTTGTGTCATTTAAATGTGCTTGGTGATGAATTTCATTACATTTTTGTTTGCACTTTTTTTAAAAATGAAAGAAAGAAATATATTTCCTCTAATTCTATTATTGCAAATACATATAATTTTAGAAACATTTTTCAATCTATAGATAATTATGAATTGTTAAAACTGTCATTATTTGTTAAGAAAATTATTGATAAATTTAAGTAACTATTTTTCACCTTCCCCTATTAATTTTACATTTATTACTCAGTATTAATATACGAAACTCATTCCATCTAGTCATTTTATCTTGAATTGAAATTATTTTGTGTTTATATTCTATGTTATGATTCAACTTTGTAAATATTGTTATTGATGTTATTTTCATTTGTGTTTGTTAATGCTCATGCCCAGTTGGGCCCAGCTTATGAAATAAAACTTGAAACTTGAAACTTGTCAAAGGATGTAGGGCGAACGATTAGGTCACGCGATTATTCAAAAAAGTTATGACGATGTTTATAATAAATCCTTTTGCTTGATCTGTAAAGATAAAATATAGACCTATATTAAATAATTTCAATTTTTATTTCTATGAATTAATTGTTTTTAGTAATTTTCTGCTATCGAGCTTCGGTTTGAAATGTTTACATATGCGTATCGATTGAGGAGACCTACGTACGTATTAGTTTTGTATTTGTAGTAAAATAGTCCCGATTAAAACTAAATTGTTTTCGTGCATTATTTCAAATTTTGCAACATCTAATCTGCAGATATTTTGAAAATTATATTTACACAAGAAATAAATAAGTTTCAGGCAAACATATTCCAATTTAACAGGTTTTACCAAAATCTTGTAATTTAGTATATTTGAATGAAAGGAACGATAACTCTGCGTGGAGATTGATTGGGACCCTGCTTTAATTAGACTAATATACTATATACACAATAGTTTTCGTCTAGAAAATGCCAGTATTAAATAAAAAAATTCAGTTCATATAACTCCAAAACTGTATTAAGAACACATGTTAAAAAATGACAATGATGAAAAGTATATACAAAAGACGTTCAGTATTTACAGCGGAATAATGGAGACAATTATATGTTTTTTGACTTGTTGAGAATTATCTCACTTGATAATCACGCTAATACTAACAGATTAAACTTCTTGTTTTGGCTTATGGCTTTATTTATTGAGCAGTTTATTTCTGATTATGGTAAAAACTATTGTTGGTTATTATTGTTTGACATCCGAACCCTTCTGAACCGCAGACGACAACACATATCTCTTTATTGGCATACGCTTGTCTAGGCTGCGGACGACCGCAGACGGTAACACGTATCTCTTTATTGGTATACGCTTGTCTAGGCTGCGGACAACCGCAGACGACAACACATATCACTTTATTGGCATACGCTTGTCTAGGCTGCGGACGACCGCAGACGGTAACACGTATCTCTTTATTGGTATACGCTTGTCTAGGCTGCGGACGACTGCAGACGGTAACACGTATCTCTTTATTGGCATACGCTTGTCTAGGCTGCGGACGACCGCAGACGGTAACACGTATCTCTTTATTGGTATATGCTCGCCTATGCTGTATCTCATTATTGGCATGTCTATGCTGTATCTCTTTATTGGCATACGCTTGTCTATGCTGTATCTCTTTTTTGGCATACGATTGTCTAGACTTTGTGCGATCGCAGACGATTACACTTATCTCGTTATTGGCATACGCTTGTCTAGGCTTTTGGGCGACCGCAGACGGTAACACTTATCTCTCTATTGGCATACGCTTGTCCAGACTGTGCGCGACTGCAGACGGTTACACTTAACTCTTTATTGGCATACGCTTGTCTAGGCTTTGGGCGACCGCAGACGGTTACACTTATCTCGGTATTGGCATACGCTTGTCTAGACTGTGGGCGACTGCCGACGGTTACACTTATCGTGAAACAATCAACATGGGCCCACTCCTTTTTCCGTTCGAATGGGGCATTATCTGGGTGGTCCTGAGTACTAGAGTATCTTACTCCCACTGCTTTTTCCGTTGAAATGAAATATATTCCGGCAGTCCCGCGTACTAGAGCAATGTCCTCCTAGTACTCATACAACTACAAACTACTGCTTTGTCCTCTGGCATGGGATTTTAACCAACCGTATCCCACGTACTAGAGTATATTACAAAAATCTTACAACTACTACTTTATTCGTCGGACGTGTACCGAAGTCCCCTCCCCTCCATCCCTCCCCGCCCCCACGTATTGAAGTCTGCTATAATCTCCGGGTATGTACAACACAAATCAGAGGAATATATGTGATAGCAAGACTAGACTGATCCCGGATTCGTCTGCATCCTCTGCCAGTCTATGTAAGTGGCTTTAAGTCACCGCACTAATAGGTTGAGGAGCTGTACATATACTACTGAAGGTCAAATACTTTGACATAATCTCGTGCGCCCATGAACACCAACAAGCTCGAATTGACTCTGTGAAACAATACAGATGTTGGGTACTTCAAGCCATCCGAGTCTGCAAGAAGCACACCAAGCATGCTGCCAGTCGGACTAACCTGTATGACATTATGTGACCAGTTACCACACACGAACACGTTGTTGTCTTTGTCACAACAGACACCGTAAGCATTTTCCAACTCTGAACAGGAGAAGGTCCATTTTACATTACCTCGCCTATCAAGAGATAGCAATCCTTTGTTCAAGTCAGTAACATAAATATTTGCACCATTGTCACTCACGGCAATGCTTCCGGCGGAAGAGAAAAGCTCGTTTCCTGATTGGTCCGTGTGAAAGACGCGCATGCGCACTCCCGATAAGTTGTAAACATACAGATTCTTACAACCATCGGAAATATACAATTCACCCTTTGTAAACGCAACTCCGTATCCGGCGTGATCCAACGTAAAGGAATTCGTCAGCATCATTTTGTCACTGATATTCAAACATTGGATGGTGTGGTTTTCTAGAACAACAGCGGCTTCGTGTGGTACTGTACAACACACTGATATTGGAAAAGCAGGAAGTACGATGTAATCCACAACCTGATATGAGGACCCCAGACGTTTAAGCTTCGTACTACTGCAGTCTATGACCAGAATCCTTCCGTCGGGCAATTGGCAAGATGCTTGTTTGCCACATGTTGCGGGATCCTCTTTTATTCTTACGCTGTAGACTTTGCTCTTTGTCACTGAATAAAGATGTGTGCTTTTTAAGAGTCGTCCAAAACCTTGCGATTCCTTAAGATCTTCTATGATGCTTTGATCGACCTCAAACTGTATGACTTCCTTTTCCGATTGTGATGTTTTGTTCCGCAAAATGTTCAATTCACTCAAACTCCTTTTTACCTTTTTAATGTTGATAAATGTCTGTGGCTCGTTGTTTTCGTCTGCTGTCTCCAATTTGCTCAACCATCTCTCAGCAGAAGTTATTATAATGTCACAGCGTTGTATTTCATCATGAATATCTTTCTTAACTTGACTGTACTTCTCGTTCAATTCGTCTTTTGCGGCCTTCTCGAACTCGTCAAGGACCGCGTCCATTCGCTGGCGGAAATCATTTAGCGTGGCAAATGCCTCGCTTCTCTCTTTCTTTATTCTCGCCTTGTCTTTCTGTCGTGAGACTTTCTGTTTCAGCATCTCTGCTTTTACTTCTTCAAGCTCAGCTTTAACTCGGGTGAACTCTGCACTCGTACCACTACCAGTGGCTATCATGGGGATGTAATCAACGTTGATACATGCTCTGAAAAAAAAAGGTTTTATATTTCCAGTGAACAAGAAAATGTTGCAGGCTTTGTTTAATTAAGTCTGTTTATGGGTGTTAATGAATGGTTACTGCAATCCCATCACAACCCATATATCATAATTTGAATCTGTTTTCAAAGTTAATATACTATGTGTGTATATTTATAAATATCGCAGTTAATTAAATCCAATAGTGAATCATATTTCCTTTCCCAAATACTCAAATTTTCCCAACTGCATTGTTTGGAACATATATCAGTTTGTTTTAAAACACTAATGTAAACATATGTTTCTCAAGTAATGGATTTTACATATTGTATGCCTAACTCCAAAATCTCTCCGGAAATATTTTGTTTAAACACAGCAGCGTATTGAGTATTATACACATTTAAATACATGACACCGTGATGAAAACATCACGGACATTTTACGGCTAGAGACGATAAGAAACATGTTAATCCTCTACTGTGAAAAATGTTTTTTGAGGCCCTGACATAATTTTGTGTAAGACTACAATGTGCAATGTTTCTTATAATTGCAAAATGTGTTCATTTATTTTTAGAATACCAGATTTATAAAAAAAAATCTGCAAGTTAAATTAATTTTATTATAACAAATAATTATTACATGAAATGCATACAAAATTACAAATAATTAAGAAATCGTGTTTAAAATTGTTCGTCGGGGCCTCATAATATAACAGTACATACCAATCTCCAATTTCGTATGAAAATCATCACACTTGCCAAAATGCACCAGAAAAGCAAGTATAATTATACTCCTGTGTTTTTTTTATAGGCGGGTGTTTTGCCTTTAAAAAAAATGAATTATTGTATTAGAGGCACAACGCATCATTATATACAGTGTACAAACACATACCTGTGATCCAATGTTATGCACGTGACGCATCCAGTCTGATCATGCTCGGGGCAATACAGTTCAACTATTTTCCCACCATGTACCTCGCATGTATCCGTTAGTAAAGCTCCGAGTTTCTGTTTTCCCTTGCTTTTCATCTCCTCCTGTCCAATAACCATGTCCTGATGAGCCCTCAGGGCGGGGAAATTGTTATGAAACGCCATACATGTTCCGCAAAAATATTCCGCACATGTTTGGCAATAATTCACTGCCTCGCTGTTCTTATCTTTCCTGGCGCACGGCGTGCACGAAAACTCGTACAGGTCGTCGGACGACAGATTCACGCTGTTCGTGCAACTCGTACCATTATCCATGTCAGCGTCGTTCTGTTTAAGTTAAAGCAATAAAAGTTGTTTATGTGACTACAAATAATATGATACGTGATAAACATACATGCCCTACTACAAATTCATATACAATATCCCGTTACTAGGCCTAACGTTGTTAAAGTTAATAGTTTCTCAAGTAACTCCATCCTGTCGCGGATATTGTCTCGTTAATATCCACTGTCACAATGTGTTGTTTTGAAGGCGTGATCATCGCGTTGGACAGTGTTTAATAATGTACTTATATAAATTGTACTTCTGACATAAACGTTCCAACAAGTTCAGCAACTGAAGTATCACTTGCTTAATGACATAGATGTTATGACATTTTATTTTCAGTCGCCAAATTTTATTTCATGGAAAACATATTGGAGGCGATCTGGATGAGGGATTGTGTCAATCAAAATGCTAGTCAAAACCGTCTGGTAGTCTTCAGTTTCATATGAAATGTGCATATGCATTGCATCACGCCGTATATTACCTTTCGTTTAGTTATTGTAGGTTGGACATCTCGAAGGCTTTGTTGCTAAATCATAAATATTAGTGTAACAGGAGTTTAACTTGATAACAGTTGTATATATAATGAAAATAAAATGTACTTCGATTACAAAACAAGCCTATATAAGAGCCTTAAAGCATTATATGATTGAATAAAATATAAGACTCTTTCATGGGTATCCGGTAAAGAAGGGGAATTCCAAAACGAGATATAACTGTTTTTATCGAGCCGGGGTTCTGGTTAAAACAGTTATAGATCTACCGAGGGTTGGAATTTCCCTATCTGAACCGGATATCCATGATTGGTTCTTTTCCTTGCATATTATTTACATTCTCTGCTTTTCACATCGCCTACTACAAACGTGTTGCGTGTTTATTTACACAATGACGTCATGCAACTGTCATTGTCGATATCATCGCGCGACTCAATCGTGATCGCTCGGCCGATCATTCTTCGGGATCCCGCCTCTTGGGTATATCAGGCTTCGGTATGTTTAAAATCTTGACATTTTGTTAGCCGGAAAGCAACGGCACAGAAATAGTTCACTGTTGCTATTTAAACAATATAGCCGCTAAACATACGTATTGATGTATAAGTTGCGTTGAATGTTTGTTTATTACAATGCAGATGTAGGTTTTTATCACTGCTTTCATGTAAATAAACTATTGATGGAGCAATCGGACATTGCAAAATTTGGATGATAACTTTGATTTTGAATGCAAATTTGTTTTGGCGGGAATCAAAGGCGCGATGACAATATCAAGCTATGGAAGCCTGTACGGTGGAAACCGATAATTTGAGCAAACATGGCGGCGAAATTCTTTTTTTTCCATCTGTACATGTCCATAGTTTTTATCAGAACGGGCTATTTAATGCAACATTGCATAGTTGCAAAAAGCCAAAGTAAAATAACAATATTTTATCACTTAACAATGTACTTGGTCAGTTTGCAATTGCTCACTAGGAAGTAACGTTTTAAAGAACATTTCCATCTTCAAACATCACTCAAAACAGTTCAAAATTTATTTTCTGTTAGGAATAGGTTCAATTTAACGCTTTAACACTTTCCTACACTGCTAGGCGAGCTATAACTCGAATTTGTAAGCCTCACTATAGCACACGAAAACAGTTGCTTCACATTTTTTTGCGACAGTGGTAGCGAGCTTCAGCGTTATTTGACTGTACTGGTTATAGAGTAATCAGTAAAACATAACACCTCGGACAAATGCAACAGCAAATGTTTTCCTATTTTCTATAACTATGTATAAATAGTTGATCAAAAACAAAAGTAAGACAAAATTCCTTCAGTATAAATACATTTAAACGTCCATCGAAATTCGGATAAATTGTGCTATCCGGTTACTAGTTCATTACAAATTGCTTATTTCGTACTCGACCCATATACATTCGCAAATTGTACATAACAAGATCATAGTTTATATCTACATCGTCTTCTGAGGTAGAAGTTATATTAAGTAAAACTATATTTTGTACCAAAGTAAGAAGTTTTATTGAAAATTCACGTTTCGTCCCCAATTTCGTACCTTGTTTCGCAACAATGTCACTCATATTTAAATGCCGGTGTACTTTGCAGAATTCATCAATTTAATTAATCTTATATCATGCCTTTCCAATATATCAATTTAGTGAGGTCAGATGATTTATTTTATGTGACTCACTTAAGGGTCTAGATGCGATCGGAAAGAGTAATTGGTGCCAAAACAAATACAAGAGGAAACCCACAAAATTTGTTCAGTTTCGTATGGAATGTGAATGTGCATATTGTGTTCTGTTTGGGAATTATTATTTATGAAAATGTTTTAGGTAGTAAACACGATAACTTAGTGTATTTTTGTTGTTAGCTCATCAATGTTAATTCATATGGGGTTCATGTTGATACAAACTATTAAATAAACGTGTAGTTAGATCCCAACAAAATAATTTAGTATAGGCTTAAAAAATCATATGAGTTAACAAATAATTTAAGCATCCAAAACAAGATGAGTCGTCGAATTTTCCCGACCAAACTATTTAATTAACAATATTTAAATCAATTATTTTACGGGGCCTAGTTTAATGCATATGTACAATGCATATGCAAAAATGAAAACATATTACGACGTTATTTGGATTGACACCAATTAATCTTCCAGATCGCCTCCAGTCCCTTTAATCACAGAATAATATCAGAAACGGCGCTTTTTATGTTAATAATAATGAATATATTTGAATGTATGCTCGTCAGCACAATATAGGTTATTTAGAGCTCTACTAACCAGAGAGAGGGAACGGATACACCGGAGTCCGGGAATCTGGCTACTATTACTAACGAATATCATCCTTATGGGTTTGTAAACGTGCTCAGAGGATAGACTCCGACATACGAGACCGCCCGGTTTACGTCTAGGTCCGATGGCCGAGGCTAAGGAAAGTGTCTTGTCTAATAACGCACTAACGACACTAATAAGTGGCGCCGGTGAGTTTAATCCACCGTGCAGTACACTGGGCCACGCCCATATACACATATAATGAACACATTCTTGACAACAGTCGGGAAACTGTCAAAGGTTTTGAGGGGATACATGTTGCCAGCAGGAAGTACTTGTGCAGCCAGGCCAGTTTGTGCACAACCCGTGTAGGGTGTCATGCATAAGTACAAAACTATTTATATAATCAAAATAATGCTCGAGACAGATGGTCAGTTGACGGGAGGCGTTCCGAAGACTATTATAACAACCAGCATTGCATTCAACATTCGGTCAAAGTGACCCAATGTTCGACATACGTACACCGCCCTGCTTTGAACATTCGACCCAAGTCTTGAATTTAACATCTGAACTTAGCCCAGCGTTAAACATTCGAACACAGCCCTGCGTTTAACATTCGAACTCAGCGCTGCGTTCAGTAGTTGAACAGAGATATTCGTTCAACATTCGAATCCAGCCATAAGTTCAGCATTCGTACCCAGCTATGTATTCAACATTCAAACTTAGCGCTGCTAATGGTGAATGCAGGGTACTGGTAAAACTAAAGTCAAAGTTGAAAAAAAAGGACTATAAACTAGAATCACTCGATTAAGCTGCAATGTTGTTTTTTTCTCGGTTCTATCATCACCGGCATCTCTGAGCTGAGCCGAGACATGTTCCTTAATCCTCGTCCAAGGGTGGGGAATTAAATCGAACGTTCCCGTCTATCCGAGTCTATCCTTCGAAAAGGTTAAAGTGACACATGGTAATCTTGAAATGTTTATCAAGCATTATAATTAGAGTCTCGATTTTTTTACATATCATTTTGACTTTAAACCTGCTCGCATATAATTAAATAAAAATTTGAGTGTTTTTTCCGTCTTATTCTACAATAGGTTTAAATATAGAATTGGTGCAATATAATCAACATTTAATAATATGCAAAAACAATTTGCTTTATACTATTCTCTTAATTAATATTAGTTATTGAACAAATGCTAGACAGGTAGAAATAACGTGACGCCGTGAGTTTAAAATAAATCAAGATTGCCATTGTCCCTTTAAACCACAGGAATCTATATTTGTTACTAAGAGACACACATCTGGAGAGGTAATATAAACATCCAGAGAAGGTGAGATGGAGCATCTCAAAAGGGAAGAATCTCAAAAGGACTTATTTCTAATATATATTGCCATTATAAGTAAACTTTAATCTAGAAGGATTATACGAAAAGTGCACAAATTCAAATGCAAAATTGTATGTATAGGAGTTGTCTAATTTTGTCTAATTTCCAGTATGTTAAAGCTAAATGTCTAGGCTTTCATATGATGCAAAAACATTTTCTGTTGTAATTAGTCTGCAGTTCAACATTTTTTCAATTTTATTTTGATCGCACTATTGTAAGAGTTTTTCATTACGGTTAGTTTGAGCTAAAGTGTGAGCATCTGTACGGATATATTGATCAAAATGCTGCACGGGTGTGTTTGAATATACGAGTGATAATACACGAAACGTCCAAACTGTCTTTAAAAAAAATGATATAGGCATTATTAGATAGCGTATTAAAACACGCTGATTGCTCGTGGTGTCCCGTTGTCATGGTGGGAATATATAGCACTCTGGGGCGTAGCTAGAGCGGTTTTAAAAGTAAACAAAAACATATAGGCGTGTGTATGTGCGCGAGGGGTGGATGACTTGTGATAGGTGGAGGTGGGGTTCTAAATATTTTAGACGTAGATAATCTGTGGTGCATATTTTTAATGCCTGCTTTGATGACTTAGTCGGAATTTTCTTATTGGTGCTGCCGGGCAATGTGTACGCAGCTGTTCTCTCGGTGTACATTTAGCTACGCCCCTGCCCCTATTCGTGCTTTAAAGAAAGCATCTCGTAATTAACCTTTTTAAGTAATGTAACCATGTAGTCTCGTTACTTTACTCTAAGGTTATTGTTCAATACTCATTGTTTTCAAATCTAGCATAATTACATTTATTTAAATATATTCAAATCTTAGTAAATTTAAGGAAACTATCGACATCATTTTAAGCACGTTTTATAATGTCTCGATATATACATATATACATGTACCTATTATCCACTTTCAATTACAACACTCCTTTTTCAGTTTTATTTTACTCGCTACTTATTCAACAAACGCTGAAAGTTTGTTATGAGAGAAAGTATGTGCCTATATATTATTGGGGTTAAAGGTCGCTATCAACACTACTTGTAGTTCAGTCGTATCCCGACGGTGTCTATCGAGTGCTCAACTTTATAGTGATGCCACACTGGAATACCACGCCGTAGACACATGCCATGGAACACCACGCAGTCACATTATACTGACACCGGCCGACCAGTCCTAATACTGCCCTGTATATGCTGAACGTCAAGCAAGGGAGCTATTAGAAGTATTTTGTAAACCCACAACATCCCGCATGAGAGGCAGACGTTCAACCAATAAACCACCGCCGCGGTTCATAAGAAAAAGAGATCAAGAAAGAAATAACAGTCTTTCCTCACAATGAAGATACACAGAGATGTAGATATGCAGATCAAATTGAATACATGCATCAGCGCTGCCCAGTGGATAGTGTGTTGATTTTGAAATCCGAATGAAGCTGGTTCAAACCTTCCCGGTGCCACTGAGTTGGTTCTGTGTTTTGAGTAAGCTTCTTCCCCTTAGACTCGTCCGTCGTATGGGTAAGTAATCCGGGAGGTCCCGTGTATCGGAATCTATCATGAGAAAACGTTATATGGCAAGAGTTATTTCTGTTATGCGAACTATTTTGTTATCTGTTATTGTGAAATACTATTAACTACTGTTATCTTGTATTCGTTAGTGTTATCCTGTTCCGAGAATCCGCATTTCCCCAGCCCCTCTCCGCACACACACCCCTAACCCTACAAATACACATCGCCGACATTATGATTGAACTCTTCTCTGTGGACATTGACCCGTAAATGTCGTGGAGGAGGTGTGGACCGAGATCGGTGCCGTCTCTATTGTCTGGACATGCAGTTAGATGAGCGTCGACAGCCTGCATGGGTGACAGGGGAAATGTGTGGTCGGCGACTCATCAACTGAACGAAACTGAAGTGGGAAAGACTGGCGCTGTACACAAGGGAGTCAGCAACCTGCGTGCTTACGCAACTTTTAAACTTAAGGCTCGCCGGGGACCCAGGTTGAAGAGGCGGGTGTGATCCCCAACAACAAGACTCGGCCCAGTAGGATAGGACATACCAGGGTGCTGCACCTAGCGGATGTAGGCTCCACAACACCAGCCGGCAACACTTACCGCCCCAGCGACAACTACACAGAGCAGATGCGACACAACACAGTATATCTACAAGAGAAACGACGCAGATTCAACACTACAGACATCTCTACATATAACATCTAGACAAGTCCACATTATAATGCACCTAGCTGTACCGGGATTCTCTGGTGGTTTATGGTGGACATACACACACACACACACACACACACACACATGCAGCATAGTTTAAAATGACGTTACTTCAACAGATAATGTAACAGTTGTTGATGATGCTGATGCTATTATTTTTTACCTCAACAGAAATACTCAATGAATTGTTGTTGACATAAATTATCCGGGAAGTGTATTGCAATGCATTTGCGCTTTCCACAGAAGCATACATTATTCACAGAAATAAACTTCTTAATCGATTTTTTTATTTACATCTTGTTTGTTAAACATATTCTCAGACAATTGTTTGTAAAACATATTCTTTGTAACACATCTTCGATCTTATATCAGAAGCCCCCGTACAGATGTATCTCCTCTTACACATGTACAGTATTTCCCCTCAAATAAGTGACGTACAGTGACCTATTTACAAAATTTGCAAGAAATATGCAAACTTCAGGTAATCCAAAACCGCGAGTACATTCTTTGATGTCTACTTCATAAAACATTTAAGTAAATTAACTTCTGGAAGAGAAGACTGTCAAGTACCATACATTCAACTCAGATTTACTGTTGATTTGGGCATGTAGTCGTTTTCTACCGTATGTATTCAATTCAGATTTATTCATAAAAAGATTCGGCATCGAAAACAAAGGATATCTAAAATCACTTACGGATTTATGTCCATCCACCATGTGGTATTGACGCGTTAAATACGTCATGTTTTGCTCAAATCATTGGTTTCCACCGTACAGGCTCCCATAGCCTGAATATGGAAACCTTCGATTTACATTCGAGTAGTAGTGTACGAGATATTGCGAATGACCCATGTGTAAGATCAGGCTTCAAACACGGATAACCTTATCCGGTATGCAAGAGAGAATGCCCGGTATTCGTAACCATCCGACGGCTCAGGCTACGTAGGGTAAGGAAGGTCTTGCCTAAGGAAACCCCGAAGAAGCTCAGGAAATGATTATACATAAAAGACTAGCCGAGTCGTCTTGTTTTCTGGACTAAACTACTAGTATTTAATTTACATTGACTAAACCGTACGGAACATGGGCCTGCTTTAGGGCATATGTTCACTGGATACGAAACTGAAACACATTATAACAGTTTTATTCCCATTTGGATTCGCATTTAGTTCACATTATTATTCAAACTATGAGCTTGAATTGTTTGCCAACTACACTTCTCAAAACTGCTAACTACACCGCTCACGTTTTATACACTTTTCAAAACAGCCAACTACACCGATTTAAAATATGAATAATTTTGTTAATATCATTATTTCATAGTTGTTTGTAATTAAATAAACAAATAACACAAATCTGCACTATATGAGACAAATTTTTATTTTATTGAAAAACATTCAACCCATCGATATATATAACCCAAAACGTGAGCGGTGTAGTTAGCAGTTTTGAGAAGTGTATATAGGGAAACACAACACTAACGAGACATGCACAAACCAGTTAGTTCTAAGGGAATAACTGCAGTATTACGGCGGAATGAACAAAACAGTCAGTTTTAAGGGAATCACTGCTTCAACACGGCGGCATGCACAACACCGTCAGTTTTAAGGGAATCACTGCATTAACACTGCATGCCCAAAACAGTCAGTTCTAAGCACATGATAATAATCCATTCACTCACTATGAACTGAGTAGTACTCAAGTGACGTAATTGAATTAAGAAACGCAACTGCATAATAAATATAATCTACAATCTACAATAATAACATAGTTGAGTTCAGTTAAGGACATACAATACTCGTATTTGAGCAGAGCTACAGTGTTTGAAAGGGTGCATCATTAGGAAAATATCGACACATTCCTAATTTTACCACCTAAATCATGCAATAACAATGTCACATGTCAACCTCAATATGGCCCACATCAGTCTCTCGCACAACATCATTATTATCGCGAACTGAAACTTTATTTTCCGCAGAAGAACAAGCACAAGATGAACTTTTCCGCAATTCTACTGATCTCTACTGTAGCAGTTATTGGTTAAGCAATATATACTTATATAATTATATTCTGTGACGATTGTAATACCTCACGGTTTCTATAAGCTTGAGGTATCTATATGATTGGTGTATTGTCTTTGACTTGGCGACATCTATAAGATTGGTGTATTGTCTGTGACTTGGCGACATCTATGAGATTGGTGTATTGTCTGTGACTTGGCGACATCTATAAGATTTGTGTATTGTCTGTGACTTGGTGGCACCTGTAAGCTAAGTTATTGTCTGTGACTTGGTGATATCTATAAGCTAAATGTAGTGTCTGTGACTGGACGACATCTATCAATCTAAAGGTAGTATCTGATATTGTTGTGACTTGACGACATCTATAAGCTTGAGGTAGTGTCGTGACTTGGCGACATTAATAAGCTTGAGGTATCGTCGTGACTTGCCGACATTAATAAGCTTAAGATATGTCAATGACTTCGCGACATCTACAGGCTTAATGTATAATCTAAACTTTGTCGACATCTATAAGTTTCATGTATTGTCTGTAACTTGACGACGTCTATAACCTTAAGGTATTGTCTGATATTGTTGTAACTTGGCGACATCTATATGCTCAAGGTATCATCTAAGCTTTGATAACATCTATAAGATTCATATATTGTCTGTAACCTGACGATGCATATAAGCAAATCAATGGTGACTATAACCTTGAGGTATTGTCTGTAACTTGAGGTATTGTCTGTAACTTGAGGTATTGTCTGTGTAACTTGAGGTATTGTCTGTAACTTGAGGTATTGTCTGTAACTTGAGGTATTGTCTGTAACTTGACGATACTAATAAGCTAAACATGTTGCCTGTGCTTTTATAAAGCAAGGAGTAATGATGCCAGCCATAAGGATTTAACATCTGACATTAACTATAGAACATAATTAGGAGCATTATGTTTTCATACCTAACACAGCAGGACAACACAAAAGAAAACATTTCTCAAATACACGTATCACAAAACACGGATATTATAAAAATGGAAATGTATGTGATTCCTTGCTATGTATGTCATTCCGTGCTATGTATGTAATTCCGTGCTAATCGGTGATATGTAAGTAATGCCATGCCATGTATGTAATTCCGTAATATGTATGTAATTCCATGCTATGTATGTAATTACATGATACGTATGTAACTCCGTGCTATGTATGTCATTCCGTGCTATGTATGTTATTCCGTACTATTCGGTTCTATATATGTAAATACATGCTTTGTATGTAATTCCGTGCTATTCGGTGCTATATATGTAATTACATGATATGTATGTAATTCCTTGCTATGTATGTAATTCCGTATTATGTATGAATGTAATTCCATGCTATGTGTGTAATTCCGTGCTATGTATTTAATTCCGTGCTATTCGATGCTATGAATGGAATTACATGCTATGTATGTAATGCATGGAACTCCATGCTGTGTATGTAATTGCGTGCTATGTATGTAATTCCGTGATATGTATGTAATCCTGTGCTATGTATTTAATTCCGTGCTATGTTTGTAATTCCGTGCTTTGCATGTAATTACGTGATATGTATGTAATTCCATGCTATGTATGTGTATGTACTTCCAAACTATGTATGTAATTCCGTTATACGTCTGTAATTCCATGCTATGTATGTAATTCCGTGATATGTATGTAATTCCATGTTCATGATTTGTATGTAATTCTGTGCTATGTATGTAATTCCGTGCTATGTATGTAATTCCGTGCTTTGCATGTAATTCCGGGATATGTATGTAATTCCATGCTATGTATGTATGTACATGCTATGTATGTAATTCCATGATATGTATGTAATTCCGTGATATGTATGTAATTCCGTGCTATGTATGTAATTCCGTGCTATACGGTGCTATGTATGTAATTCCATGCTAGGTAGGTTATTCCGTGCTAGTCGGTGTTATGTATGCAAGTCCGTGCTATATGTGTAATTCCATGATATGTATGTAATTATATGCCTGTATATAATTCCGTGATATGTATGTGATTCCGTGCTATTAGGTGCTATGTATGTAATTCCATGCTATGTACGTAATTCCATGATATGTATGTTATTCCCTGCTATGTATGTATTCCGTGCTATGCATGTAATTCCGTGATATGTATGTAATTCCGTGATATGTGTGTAATTCAGTGCTATGTATGTAAGTTCGTACTGTGTATGTAATTCCGCGATATGTGTGTAATTCCGTGATATGTATGTAATTTCGTGCTATGTATGTAATTCCGTGATATGTATTCCGTGATAGGTATGTAATTCGTCATATGTATGTAATTCCGTGATATGTATGTAATTCCGTGATATGTATGTAATTCCATGATAGATATATAATTCCGTGCTATGTATGTAATTCCGTGATATGTATGTAATTCCGTGATATGTATATGTAATTCCGTGATATGTATGTAATTCCGTGATATGTATGTAATTTCCCGATATGTTTGTTATTTCGTGATATACTGTATATCATTCCCTGCTCTTAAGTAATCTGATAGTATTATTTTTATATCTTAGAGACAAAAAGACATTTCTTCCACGAAACGACATTTCTTTCAAATACTCAGAAACAAAACGACTTTTTTTCAACACAACGACTTTCCTACTGAAACTTAGAATCAAAACGACATTTCTTCAGAAATTTAGAGACAAAACGACATTATTTGTCCTCAGTTAAAACTCATTTATCTCTTCTTCTTTGTTTTATACTTACAATGCAATATAAAGGCGTATTATGCCAAGCTCTGCCTTTGAGCTGTTGATTGGTGATGATTTTAACTTCAAAAAATGATGACGTTCAGATATCGACTGGCGGAGAAGTGGTCTTGATCTGCGCAAAAAGGTTTGCATTAACTTCTCGAATAGCAGAATACGCTCCGACTGACTGAATTTGATTCAATTCAATTTAATGTTCTCGTTGCACGAAAGCCAATTGTATCCAGTACGGATATGAGAGGGATACGCTCTCAAAGTGTTATAGAGCAGTGATATGATTTAATCCCTGAGAGTGTTGTAATTTGATATAAAACAAGAAAGACAATTACCAAACATGCATATTAATATTAATACCCTATTGCACAGACATATTATTAGGTCTGTGCCTGTTGGTAAAATAATCAAAGTGTCATTAGTGAATGTTTTACGCATTCATCATTATTGCTTTGGCTTAATCGTGTTAAATTCGGTACCTCTTCTTTTATTAATTGAAATTAATGATCGCCTGGGGAAGTCGGCTGATTTAAAGTATCCCGCAAGCAACAGCCACATTTTAATACAAACAACATTCGTTCGATTTTCATACAATTTGACAGCATGGATGTATTTTATTAAAAGAAACTAAACCGCCAAATAACAAACCCTCACATAATAATGAATACGTGCCAATTAAAAGTTTAGGTTTATTCATGGATTCTTAAAATACCCATGATCAAATATGTGTCAAATGAATTAAAGTTGGCAACTCTTATTTCAATGCTCCATTTTTGGGGTTTGGCCTGTCTGGTTTATATTGTGTCTGTAGAGTTTGGATTCTCAAAATATATAAGTTACATAGACATATACCTCGTCGTCAGTAGGTTTAGAAACGGTATATAGAGGTTGTAAAAGTTGGCTGTTGTTGGCTGGATAGTTGTACTGCTATGTGTGTGTTACCCAGGTGTATATTTGTTATTTCATAGTACCTACAATAAGCCATATATATTCGTATATAGAGAATACCGGTGTGCGGGCTGCGCAGTCGGTAGCTTGCTACCTTCTCACCAGCGCGCAGTCGGTAGCTTACTACCTTCTCACCAATGCAACACAGGTTCGGTTCCCCGTCTCGGCGTTGTGAAAAGGTACGGTGTTTGCCCACTCGGACACGTGGGGGTATCTTTATGTTCTCCGGTTTCATCCCACATCAAAACTACTCTATTGGTGTCGTCCGCACCATCGACAATGAATCGTATAAAAATTAGCTAAGAAGTTTTAGGAATTACCGCACGGGACAGTGTATTAGATGCACATACCAACTATGTTTTGTATTTAAATATTGTATTTCTCATCAAAACTGAGTGAGAAAGTGTCGATTCTTACGGATGGCGAGTGGTATACAGCACTGGTTCTACCCAGGAATAAGTGGGTGGCATGTCACTAATCAAAAATCGATCATCATAATTATATAGTCTAAAATATGCAGCAAAAAAATACGTAAAACACCATTTAGTTAATCAATCAATCTCAAAACTGAGACCTGTATATGTTAATCTATGTTGCTATTATAACTAATTTTGAAATTCCTTTTAGTTTTACTAACACAAGATTGTATTATTGGCGGAGCCTAAAGGCAACGGTTATATTTATCCCGGACTCAGAAAGCTTCTACGGTTATTGGACTCTGTATCAACTTCATTTTACTGTTCGTAAAACAACTGTATTTTAGAAAGAATACCGGGATGCAGTCAAATTGGTATACAGGCATTGTATGGGTTGAATTTACTATTTGAATTACGTACATGTAAAAAATTTAAGGATACAGTCTACAAATTATGACCTGCACATTCGCCTAGAACTGCAATCTCTCCCAGAGTCCATTACATTGTATGTGTATGCAAGGAACGACAACTCTTGGTAGAGATTGCTAGAACTGGTCACTGATTATTGATTGATGTTAAACTTTATTAAAGTGACAAATGGCAATCTTGATTTTTTTAAAAGCTCGCGGCGCCCTGTTAGTTTTTCTACATAACTTGCAGTTGTTCAATAATTAATATTATTAAATTATTTAAAAATCCCTGCAGGGATTGTGACGTTACGGTCCGGACACGAAATTGCGCACCTGTTTTTGACCTATGAACTGCAAGTGTGACCTTGACCTTTGAGGTACGTTCCTGGGATTTGCGCGCGACACATCGTCTTGTTATGTTGATCACTTATGCCAATTAATTTAAAAATCCCAGCAGGGGTTGTGACGTTACGGTCCCGATACGAAATTGCGCACCTGTTTTTGACCTATGAACTGCAAGTGTGACCTTGACCTTTGAGATACGGACCTGGGTTTTGCGCGCGACACATCGTCTTGTTATGGTGATCACTTGTGCCAAGTAATTTAAAAATCCTTGCAGGGGTTGTGACGTTACGGTCCGGACACGAAATTGCGTACCTGTTTTTGACCTATGAACTTCAAGTGTGACATTGACCTTTGAGGTACGGACCTGGGTTTTGCGCGCGACACATCGTCTTGTCATGGTGATCTCTTGTGCCAAGTTCTTTAAAAATCCCTGCAGGGGTTGTGACGTTACGTCCGGACACGAAATTGCGTACCTGTTTTTGACCTATGAACTTCAAGTGTGACCTTGACCTTTGAGATACGGACCTGGGTTTTGCGCGCGACACATCGTCTTGTTGTGGTGATCACTTGTGCCAAGTAATTTAAAAATCCTTGCAGGGGTTGTGACGTTACGGTCCGGACACGAAATTGCGTACCTGTTTTTGACCTATGAACTTCAAGTGTGACCTTGACCTTTGAGGAACGGACCTGGGTTTTGCGCGCGACACATCGTCTTGTTATGGTGATCACTTGTGCCAAGTTAATTAAAAATCCATGCAGGGGTTTGAAGGTACAGTCCGGACACGAACTGCGGAATGACGGGCGGAATCCGGACAGACCGACAGATGGACGGTGCGATTACTATATGCCCCCGAAACCTTTTCGGGGGCATACAAATTCTAACATCTACACGCTGTTTATTTTTATCATATTCATTCCCCCGACTATTTTCTATTGTAACTGTTCTGACCGGCTTGTGATATTTTGTATGACTGTTTTCTTGTGCAACATTGTACACATGTAATGCTTCAGTACTGATGCACCAGTGTCTATCTCGCTAAATCCGGTGTGTTGATGCTTCAGTATTGATGCACCAGTTGTTATCTCGCCAACCCCGGTATGTTGATGATTCAGTATAGATGCATCAGTTTCTATCTCGCCAACCCCGATATGTTGATGTTTCGGTTTTGATACACCAGTGTCCATCTCGCCAACCCCGGTATATTGATGCTTCAGTATTGATACACCACAGCCTGTCTCGCCAGCCCCGGTATGTTTATGCTTCAGTATTGATACACCAGAGTCTATCTCGCCAACCCCGGTATGTTGGTGCTTCAGTACTGATACATCAGTTTCTATCTCGCCAACCACGTTATGTTGATGCTTCAGTATTGATACACCAGTTTCTATCTCGCCAACCCCGGTATGTTGATGCTTCAGTATTGATACATCAGTTTCTATCTCGCAAACCCCGGTATGTTGATGCTTCAGTATTGATACATCAGTTTCTATCTCGCAAACCCCGGTATGTTGATGCTTCGGTATTGATACATCAGTTTCTATCTCGCCAACTATATACTTTGTATTACTACCATATCATCCCTTATTTTTAATAGTTTTATCTTGATATATTTACATTAATTTTTAATTAATCCTTCATTTCTTCATCTTTCGTCAGTTTTTGCGCACAATATGACCTATTTATGTGTCGACGTGCCGTAAAACACCATTCATTCATTCATTCTATCTCGCCAACTCCGGTATGTTGACGCTTGCGTATTGATACACCAGAGTCTATCTCGCCAACCCCGGTATGTTGATGCTTCAGTATTGATACACCAGTTTCTATCTCGCTAACACCGGATGTTGATGCTTCAGTATTGATACATCAGTTTCTATCTCGCAAACCCCGGTATGTTGATGCTTCGGTATTGATACATCAGTTTCTATCTCGCCAACCCCGATATGTTGATGCTTCAGTATTGATACACCAGTTTCTATCTCGCTAACCCCGGTATGTTGATGCTTCGGTATTGATACATCAGTTTCTATCTCGCAAACACCGGTATGTTGATGCTTCGGTATTGATACATCAGTTTCTATCTCGCAAACCCCGGTATGTTGATGCTTCGGTATTGATACATCAGTTTCTATCTCGCCAACCCCGGTATGTTGATGCTTCAGTATTGATACATCAGTTTCTATCTCGCCAACCCCGGTATGTTGATGCTTCAGTATTGATACATCAGTTTCTATCTCGCTAACACCGGATGTTGATGCTTCAGTGGCGATACACCAGTTTCTATCTCGCCAACCCCGGTATGTTGATGCTTCAGTATTGATACACCAGTTTCTATCTCGCTAACCCCGGTATGTTGATGCTTCGGTATTGATACATCAGTTTCTATCTCGCCAACCCCGGTATGTTGATGCTTCAGTATTGATACACCAGTTTCTATCTCGCTAACACCGGATGTTGATGCTTCAGTGGCGATACACCAGTTTCTATATCGCTAACCCCGGTATGTTGATGCTTCAGTATTGATACACCAGTTTCTATCTCGCCAACCCCAGTATGTTGGTGCTTCAGTAGAGATACACCAGTTTCTATATCGCTAACCCCGGTATGTTGATGCTTCAGTATTGATACAAGTTTCTATCATCCAACCCCAGTATGTTGATGCTTCAGTATTGATACACCAGTTTCTATCTCGCCAACCCCAGTATGTTGGTGCTTCAGTAGCAAAACACCAGTTTCTATATCGCTAACCCCGGTATGTTGATGCTTCAGTATTGATACACCAGTTTCTATCCGCCAACCCCAGTATGTTGATGCTTCAGTATTGATACACCAGTTTTTATCCGCCAACCCCGTATGTTGGTGCTTCAGTAGCGATACACCAGTTTCTATATCGCTAACCCCGGTATGTTGATGCTTCAGTATTGATACACCAGTTTCTATCCGCCAACCCCAGTATGTTGATGCTTCAGTATTGATACACCAGTTTTTATCCGCCAACCCCGTATGTTGGTGCTTCAGTAGCGATACACCAGTTTCTATATCGCTAACCCCGGTATGTTGATGCTTCAGTATTGATACACCAGTTTCTATCCGCCAACCCCAGTATGGTGATGCTTCAGTATTGATACACCAGTTTCTATCTCGCTAATCCCGGTATGCTGATGCTTCGGTATTGATACACCAGTGTCTGTCTCTCTAACTCCGATATATATTAGTATATATGTTCTCCGCTGTTAGGATAATCGGATTTTCTAAGTGGCCGTATTAGAGCTGTTTGTCATACTCTGACTGTTCAATTTTCTATATTTATTTAGAATTTTGCGCAAATGTCAAAATACTTAACTATTGCGTAGACTATTGAACTGCGCATGCGTGTCTGCATCGATAGTTTATAATAAGGATACTGTAGTCTATGTGTACGGCCAAGTCTGATAATTTTCAAACCTTCTGGTACTTTTACTGAGGGAAAAATAAACCTTCTGGTACTTTTACTGAGGGAATCAGTCATCTCAATAACAAGGCTAGAAAAGCTTTTTTTTCTATAAGGAAAGCTTTAATCTCTGATAAATATAATGTTATTGTACACTTTAAACTATGTGATATGTGTATTCGACCAATCCTACTGTACTGTAGTGAGGTAAGTGCTTTGGCCTTGATTGTCTTCAGCTTAGATATGTTAAATACTTGTTAAGAGTTCACAAATATGTATCGAATGATGGTGTTGAGCTGAATTAGGAAAATAACCTTTAGCTATTTTCAGTCTCAGAAGTTCTGCCTTGGTTTCACATCATCAACTCCAATAAAGATTCTCTTGTTCGCAAATCGTTCATAGATAGCATATCTAATAATAAAGGATATGGTCCAACATTGCAATTTGTTCTTACACGAATAGGTTTCTCACAGTCTTGGGATAACCAAAACACTTTTTCACTCAGTGCATTGTTAGCTTCTGTTATCAAAATATTGCAGGATAGATACGAGTCATCTTGGAAACGTAACATATATAATGATGCTAATCCGCCCAATGGTAATACATTACGTATCTATAGGACTTTAAGATTTCTTACTGTATGGAAAAATGCGCAAGTTAAAAATTGAAGTTGCTAATCTTGTTAAACTCAGAATAAGCTGTCACAAGTTTTTTACAGAAGAAGGAAGGTATACAAAAAAAGATATTAATAACAGAATTTTTAAGATGTGTAAACATGGGATTGACGATGAATACCATTTTATGATAAAATGTTCCCAGTTACATATTGTAAGGGCTAATTTCTTGCAGAACTAACTGCTATTATTATATAACCTATAAATAGACGCGTTTTCATTGGCTAAAAAGTAATTTTTTAGAAAAAATATCTAGCGATATTGACCTGTTTTTTTGATATTGACCTGTTTTTTTTTATATTGACCTGTTTTATATAATTGTTTTTTTGATATTGACCTGTTTTATATAATTGTAAATTGAGGGTTATATAATAAAACAGTTATGGACTTTTCAGCTGTTATACATGATGTTGATATGTACCAAAAAATCATTATTGACCTCGGCTATCGCCTCGGTCAATAATGATTTTTTTGGTGCATATCACATCATGTATAACAGCTGAAAAGTCCATAATTGTATAGTATTCCCTATTTTTCGATGTTGGACGATAAGAGTAAATTTTACCTTATTCTCGGTAGTAATGATCATGATATCAACAATATATGTTTATCATTTATCTCAGAGTTTTTCAATTTTAGAAAGACGGTATTAGGGATATAAAATTTACTTGGTGAAGTAACACTATGTATGTGGTAGTATTTAGATATGATCTCCCTCAGGAGTGGATTTATATAAGATATCAATTGACTGTTATTATAATTATAAATAAGCATATATGGAGAGAGATATATGACTTATTTTCTTGCTTCTTGTTTTGAACATGCGTTGTATTTCACTGTGTATGTGTTTTGGTGATATTCCTACTGTTGGATTTTAGATCAATAAAATATTTGATTTGATTTGATAAGAGCAGTGATATGTTTTAATCCCTGAGAGTGTTGTAATTTGATATAAAACAAGAAAGATAATTATCAAACATGCATATTAATATTAATACCCTATTGCACAGACATATTATTAGGTCTGTGCCTGTTGGTAAAATAATTAACGTGTCCTTAGTGAATGTTTTACGCATTCATCATTATTGCTTTGGCTAAATCGTGTTGAATTCGGTACCTCTTCTTTTATTAATTGAAAATAATGATCGCCTGGGGAAGTCGGCTGAACAAATTATAAATACATTGCACAAATGTATGATTTAAGTACAGTTGATATGGCAATAGCGGATCGTCGGCAGTAACGGATCAGTTTCTGTTTACATTTAATTTGTTCAGCCTATATGCATTTGTTTTTTATCAAAGTTTCCATGATTGAAGAGTTATCATACAAGCATACATCTATACATTAGCCTAAAGATTTGATTCATATTTCCGAGAGTAATTACCTTGCTAGTGTAACACCTATCCAAAAAAGTGATCCGTTACTGCCTGAAGGATGTGAGTTTTTAAAAGGAATAAATAAATACCCTTAAAATGAAATAAGGTGAAACAGATGTTTTTTTACTACAATTTTGTTTAAAATGCTCAGGCCTGATCATCAAAACATCCATGATTTGAAGTTTTAAAATTTTAGGGACAATGATCCTGTAAAAAGGCAAAATGGCAGATTTTCAACACTCAGCTAGCACACATATAAGGCTTAGTTCACAATAATGGTGGTTATCATATTACTGAGAGAGCAAAATCCAGTAAGAAAAGCTCTTGAAAAAGTCCTTTAGTTTTAGATTTACGCTTTTAACCCGAGTGATCCTTTACTACCTAATGCACTGTACTCTTCAAAAGTTGAATTTTAATTTTTTAGCAAGATGTTTTAGTTTGTTTACCTTGTCAACCAATCAAAATTAAGAGATTCTGTGTAATAGCTCCGAATTTAATATTAATACCCTATTGCACAGTCATATTATTAGGTCTGTCTGTGCCTGTTGGTAAAATAATTAACGTGTCCTTAGTGAATGTTTTACGCATTCATCATTATTGCTTTGGCTTAATCGTGTTGAATTCGGTACCGCTTCTTTTATTAATTGAAAATAATGATCGCCTGGGGAAGTCGGCTGAACAAATTATAAATACATTGCACAAATGTATGATTTAAGTACAGTTGATATGGCAATAGCGGATCGTCGGCAGTAACGGATCAGTTTCTGTTTACATTTAATTTGTTCAGCCTATATGCATTTGTTTTTTATCAAAGTTTCCATGTTTGAAGAGTTATCATACAAGCATACATCTATACATTAGCCTAAAGATTTGATTCATATTTCCGAGAGTAATTACCTTGCTAGTGTAACACCTATCCAAAAAAGTGATCCGTTACTGCCTGAAGGATGTGAGTTTTTAAAAGGAATAAATAAATACCCTTAAAATGAAATAAGGTAAAACAGATGTTTTTTTACTACAATTTTGTTTAAAATGCTCAGGCCTGATCATCAAAACATCCATGATTTGAAGTTTTAAAATTTTAGGGACAATGATCCTGTAAAAAGGCAAAATGGCAGATTTTCAACACTCAGCTAGCACACATATAAGGCTTAGTTCACAATAATGGTGGTTATCATATTACTGAGAGAGCAAAATCCAGTAAGAAAAGCTCTTGAAAAAGTCCTTTAGTTTTAGATTTACGCTTTTAACCCGAGTGATCCTTTACTACCTAATGCATTGTACTCTTCAAAAGTTGAATTTTAATTTTTTAGCAAGATGTTTTAGTTTGTTTACATTGTCAACCAATCAAAATTAAGAGATTCTGTGTAATAGCTCCGAATTTGCCCTGGAACTTTTTCCCTGCACGCTGATTGGTTGGTAATTGGTGTAGTCTGATCATACGCACTACTGACGACGAAGTAAATATATAAACTGACATTTTTTTTGAGAATACGGACTCTGATAGACACAATATGAACTGCTTTAACCAGTCATGCCAAACACCAAAACCGAAGTGTCGAATTAAGAGTTACCAACTCATAATTCATTTTATGCACATTCAAGTCATGGATATTTTAAGGACCCGTGAATAAACCGATACTTTTAATCATCAGATTTACATTATTATATGACCTGAACACCTGGATAGAGTTTTGATAAACTGTTTTGTAATGTAATTTTGCCGTTATTGGCGCTGGGACGATAATTGACATATAAAACCCTGTTTGGCGGGATAGTTTCTTTTAATAAATTACATCAATGCTGCCAAGTTATATATTTAAATCGAAAGATACAACTGGCTTTCGTGCAACGAGTACATTAAATTGAATTGAATCAAACTCAGTCAATCAGAGCGTATACTGTTATTTGAGAAGTTAATGTAAACCCTTTTGGGCAGATCATGACCACTTCTCCGTCAGAGGGGAATCACAATCGATTGGCACTTGCCATATCTGAATATGGAAAGCCTCGGCTGCCTTCTGTTGGCCTTTTGCAGTTTGTGCAGTATGCATTGTAAGTCGTTTTGTGCATTTTCTAAGTTGTTATGTGCATTTTCTAAGTTGTCTTGTGCATTTCGTAAGTTGTTATGTGCATTTCGTAAGTTGTTATGTGCATTTTCTAAGTTGTCTTGTGCATTTTCTAAGTTGTCATGTGCATATTCTTAGTTGTCATGTGCATTTTTCTAAGTTGTCTTGTGAATTTCGTAAGTTGTTATGTGCATTTTCTAAGTTGTTATGTGCATTTATCACCAGTTTTATTTTCTCTCTTTCTCAATGATCTTGTAGATTTCATGTCCCAACATTACAATGGGCTAGATATTTTGTCCGATACTATTCGTGATGTATAGAGCGATGATGATGTTGAGGTTTATTTCAACCTTTTCTGCTTCTTTATGCGGATGATACTGTTGTTTTAGCTGAAAGTGCAGAAGATTTGCAGTTAGCATTAAATAGTATGTCTGTTTAATGTAAAACCTGGGGTTTAAAAGTGAACTCGGCGAAAACTAAAATTGTTATATTTTGTAAAAGCAGGAGAGGCTTGAGCGATCCTTCAAATTTTTATTTTGACGATAATGTGTTAGAAGTTGTTGATACCTTCTCTCTCTTATCTTGGTGTACAATTTGCATTAAATGGCTATTTCTAGTCAAACTAAGAAAAGATTAGTGGACCAAGCAAGAAAAGCTATGTATTCCTTAATTAATAAAGCCAGAAAATTGTTGTTACCACTTGATTTGCAACTACATTTGTGTGATGCTATGGTTTGCCCATACTTTCGAATGGATCAGAGGTCTGGAGTATAGAAGATATAAATCTATTCAGACCAATTTCAGTCTAAATACTGTAAATTTATTCTAAACTTGAAACAAACTACACCGAATTGTATGATGTATTGTGAGCTTGGAATATTTCCGATTTCATCACACATAAGTAGTAGAATACTTAATTACTGGTGTAAACTAATGCTAAAGAAACCAAAATATGCAGTTTGCTATATAGAATGGCATATTGTCTTCATAAAACAACATAATTAAATTTCCATGGATACAATTTCTTGAAAAGTCACTCAACAAACTTGGGATGTCTAATTACTGGTTAGATCAGAAAGTTTATAGCCCAGATTATTTTAGAAAATTAGTGTCATTTGGTTTGTCTAATACTTTATGTAAATTCCGTTGCATGAATCATAAATATCCAGTTATGCCTGCATAAAGTGTTTTATGAACAAGTCTGCTTGGGCTTTGGACTGGTTCCATCAGTTTTCAATAAAACGTGCTTGCTTATTGCCTGGAGTGGAGATTCAAGTGCAGCATCCACTATATATGTTGCTCATTTATTTGTATATACATGGTTTATCATTGCGATGTCATTTAATTCAAGGTCCCTCATTCCAGACGTTCACCCATTACCGTCGGAAACGTTGGGGGACTGCAGATTTGCTCCTAAAACGTAGCATATTATACAATTATGGACTTTTCAGCTGTTATACATGATGTGATATGCACCAAAAAAATCATTATTGACCGAGGCGATAGCCGAGGTCAATAATGATTTTTTGGTACATATCAACATCATGTATAACAGCTGAAAAGTCCATAACTGTTTTATTATATAACCCTCAATTTACAATTATATAAAACAGGTCAATATCAAAAAAACAATTATATAAAACAGGTCAATATCAAAAAAACAGGTCAATATCAAAAAAACAGGTCAATATCGCTAGATATTTTTTCTAAAAAATTACTTTTTAGCCAATGAAAACGCGTCTATTTATAGGTTATATTATAACTGCCTTTGTGGCGTATTCTTACGAACCCCTTACACATTTCCGGTCGTTTACGGGACAATTGTTATTTTTTAATTTTGAAATTGTGTTATGTATTCTTGTTGTATAGTAAGAACAAAAGGTTGTATGAGAGTGTGCTTGGTTTAATCATTAAACATTTATATTGTGTTTCATTATATGATACAGTTTGTTTTAGAAAACATATGACTAAAACGCATGACCCTTTCAATTGCATACACGGATTTATGTTTTCTTTTATCCCGGACTGAGGATCATAAAAATGCCTATAGAAAAAGGAAGACATTTTAACATAGAAAGAAATCTACGCATGTGTACACTTTGTAATGCTCATTTGTTGGGTGATGAATTTCACTATTTATTTATTTGTAAACACTTTGCAAGTGACAGGAAAAAAAATATGGGTCAATATTTTTATAAAAATCCGAATTCTGTTAACTATGTGCTATTATGAATAGTAAAAATAAGAATACATTATTAAAATTAGCCAGATTTTGTGAATTCATTCTTAAAGCTTGTAAATAACTGGATATAGTTATGCTCAAAGATTGATAGAAAAAAATGTTTCTTTCATCTCAAAACATATAGATATTCACATTGCACATATATATAGTTTATGTAATATAAATGTATACACTCATTCTCAATATGATATACTTATTAAAAAAAAAAAAACTAGATAGCAAAAATACATTACTAAACATGTAAATAGGATTCACTCATTATCCATTCTAGTAATTTCATTCATGTACAGATTGATGGTTGGTTGTGTGATGGTTATGTGATTATGTGTATTGTTATGTAAATAGTTCCGTTATGTAAATAGTTTTGTTATTGTTCTGTTTTCTGAACAATGTAAATGTGTTATATCAGATGCTCTTAGTAAGCTTGAATAAATAAAACTTGAAACTTAAAAAATAATTGAGCTAGGTAGATTATGCAATAAATTCTTAGAACAGAAAATTGATTTCAAAATGTGTAAGGGATTGTCTGACGTGGAGTTAATAAATCTTGGTCTGAAAACAACAGATCGGGTCATAGGTGGCAGTATCAGGAGGTGTGGTACAGGTGGCCGTGGGTACGGAAGACAAAGGGCGGGGTCGGGAGACAAGGGTGTTGAGGGGGGGGGGGGGGGGGGGGGGGGGAGAGAGAAAGGTGCGGGAGGTTTATAAAATAACAAGTTTGTAAAAAAAAAAAAAATGAAGAATTATCATAGTTTGGGAGTCGTTTTGGGTAAAATAGTCTGTCTATATCCTATCAAAATCCTTAATTAAACATTCAATGATCTTAACATGAAGAATTTTGACCTATTATCGACCATTATCTTGTCTGCCGTACACGTTCTGTCTCCGCGATAGATACTTTTATGGTACGTCCCTTGTTTATCAGTACTCTGAGAGAGGAGAGAAGAGGGGAGGAGAAGGGAGATAAGGGGGAGAAGGGAGATAAGGGGGAGAATGGAGAAATGGGGGAGTGAGTAGGGAGAAGACCATCCCACGTAGCCCCCACCAATCACTGTTGGGAACAAACAAATAATAATAATAATAAATTGCAAAATATATTTAAATAAAAACAATAGTAACGTGCTATTTGTATAGTTTAAGTTTTCCTAAAAAAACTTCAACAAATAACACGTGAAGTCCGGACTCTATTGAACACATACCTTTAGGACGTCATATTGGTTAAAAGATGGAGGGGCTATAAACCTTAGGACTACACACAAACAAAAACAAATAACACGCTATTTTTTTATTTATTTCTTTTCTTTTCTTTTTCTTTTTTTTTCACACCAAGATGTATTAACTCCACGTCAGACAATCCCTTACACATCTTGAAATCAATTTTATGTTCTAAGAACTTATTGTATAATGTAACTAGCCCAATTTTTTTAACGTAGGCAGAAGATAGCGTCCGCTCCTGGAGCCGCCATTTCTACCGGTGTTTTCTTCAAAATGTATTCCGATAAAAAGTCTACTTAACGACGACTTGTAGTTTGCACAAGACAACTTACGAAATGCACATAACTACTTACGAAATGCGATGACAACTTGGAAAATGCACATGACAACTTAGAAAATGCACAAGACAACTTAGAATATGCAAATAACAACTTACGAAATGCACATAACAACTTAGAAAATGCACAAGACAATTTAGAATATGCACATAACAACTTAGAATATTACGAAATGCACATAACAACTTAAAAAATGCACAAGACAACTTAAAAAATGCACATAACAACTTACGAAATGCACATAACAACTTAGAAAATGCACAAGACAACTTAGAATATGCACATAACAACCTACGAACTGCACATAACAACTTACGAAATGCACATGACAACTTAGAAAATGCACATAACAACTTATGAAATGCACATAATAACTTAGAAAATGCACACGACAACTTAGAAAATGCACATAACAACCTTGAAAATGCACATAACAACTTAGGAAATGCACATAACGACTTACTAAATGCACATAACAACTTAAACAATGCACAAGACAACTTAAAATATGCACATAACAACGAAATGCACATAACAACTTAGAATATGCACAAGACAACTTAAAATATGCACTTCACAATCTACGAAATGCACATAACAACTTAGAACATGCACAAGACATCTTAGAATATGCACATGACAAACTACGAACTGCACATAACAACTTATGAAATGCACATGACAACTTAGAAAATGCACATAACAACTTGGAAAATGCACATGACAACTTATAAAATGCACATAACAACTTAGAAAATGTACAAGACAACTTAGAAAATGCACATGACAACCTAGAAAATGCAAGAACAACTTACTAAATGCACATAACAACTTAAACAATGCACATAACAACTTATAAAATGCACAGGACAACTTAGAAAGCGTACTGAACAAAATGCAAAAGGTCAACAGAAGGCAGCCGAGGCTTTCCATATCTGAACGCCAACATAGATTGAGGGTAAAATCATCGCTCTACATTTGAGGGTTTAATTACAAGAATAAAACTGATGCAAAGCATCAGGGCGGCGCAGATGTTTCAAAAGGAGGAAACAATTTGAAACATGTATATTTATTTGCAAATTTTTATTATATAACAACAAAAATGTAGAAATATATTAAAAAGTATAAAAAGTACTTAAGATATCAAAACATATTTAAGTGTTTGCATTAATTGCTGAAGATATATATACTACTCAAAATTTGCTAAGGATCACTTTTTTCTTGCTGAAATAAATAGCATTATTTCTATTTTACATGTCATTATTTAGGGCAGAGTAATGGTCATGTGATCGCATGACTTGAATCAAATTGTGAAATTGTTGAAGTATCAATGAAATTTATTTCGTTCTTGTGAATTAATTTCTAATGAAATTATATGGAAGAATAAAAGTGATTCTTAGCAAACTTTGAGCAGTATATTTCTAGAATGTTTTGAAGATTTTTAGAATGTTGAGGTCGTTTGAATTAAGTAAAAATATATACAAAAAAAGAAGCTGATATGATCAGTGAAATGTGTGAAATGATGACAAATAGCTGTGTAGGTGGACATGTATTCGGAAGAAGTGGTTTGTAGTGGTAAGATATCATACAGTTTGGTTTTTTGAATGTTTGACACCGATTGTTGCCAAGTAGGGCTGATCATGAAGTTTTCCTGGGTGGAAACCAGTATTGCATTGCCTGCGTCAGGAAATAGCATGCTCAAGCAAAGTTTCAAAGCTGTATCTGTTATATTTACTGAAAGAAGTTCACCTTAACATAAAACTTAACCAAATACGCAGACGCCGATCAAGGGCTGACAATAAGTCGTATTTTTTTCCAAAAACATACTGGCTAAGAAGTGGACCTTAACGACAAACTTAACCATTATACTAAGTGCAAAAAGGGGCGTAACGTTTGCAGAAAGCAGCACATAGTTATGAAACCTGATATGCTAGGTCATGTTATGATGTAGAACAACTGTATAAAGTTTCAAAGTTGTAGCTGTAATAGTTACCTAATATATGGACATAGCGCCAATTTCAATACAGCAATTTAAATCTTACGACCAGTCTTTTACCCCAACATTTTGGCCAGTCTTTTACCCCAAACATTTTTAATCACGTGCTCCTCCGTATGTCACGTGCTCCACCATCATACGCCTTGAGCGCACAGCCTATTTGCTTTGTGATACAAATATAAACAAGAAAAACTTGATGCAAAGCATCAATTCGGCGCCAAAATTTTGAAGAATTAAAACATACGTTATTAAATAACAGTACACGTGTTTATCAGTTATTTTAACTATCTTATCATCAGTACTAAACCTTGGTATATTTAGTGGTCATGGACCTAATATTAACAAACGTTGCTATGTTGACTTGGTTAAATGTATTTTGAATTAACTAGGTCATTCAGACAATTTTCCAAACGGCCCGGCCAGACATCACGGCTGTCCACTATGACCTGCCCAGGCTGTGTAAGAGCAGCCCGGCCAGACATCACGGCCGTCCACTATGACCTGCCCAGGCTGTGTAAGAGCAGCCCGGCCAGACATCACGGCCGTCCACTATGACCTGCCCAGGCTGTGTAAGAGCAGTCCGGCCAGACATCACGGCCGTCCACTTTGACCTGCCCAGGCTGTGTAAGAGCAGCCCGGCCAGACATCACGGCCGTCCACTATGACCTGCCCAGGCTGTGTAAGAGCAGTCCGGCCAGACATCACGGCTGTCCACTATGACCTGCCCAGGCTGTGTAAGAGCAGCCCGGCCAGACATCATGGCTGTCCACTATGACCTGCCCAGGCTGTGTAAGAGCAGTCTGGCCAGACATCACGGCCGTCCACTATGACCTGCCCAGGCTGTGTAAGAGCAGTCCCGCCAGACATCACTGTGTGTAAGAGCAGTCCGGCCAGACATCATGGCTGTCCACTATGACCAGCCCAGGCTGTGTAAGAGCAGTCCCGCCAGACATCACTGTGTAAGAGCAGCCCGGCCAGACATCATGGCTGTCCACTATGACCTGCCCAGGCTGTGTAAGAGCAGCTCGGCCAGACATCACGGCCGTCCACTATGACCTGCCCAGGCTGTGTAAGATCAGTCCCGTCAGACATCACTGTGTAAGAGCAGCCCGGCCAGACATCATGGCTGTCCACTATGACCAGCCCAGGCTGTGTAAGAGCAGTCCCGCCAGACATCACTGTGTAAGGGCAGCCCGGCCAGACATCACGGCTGTCCACTATTACCTGCCCAGGCTGTGTAAGAGCAGTCCCGCCAGACATCACTGTGTAAGAGCAGCCCGGCCAGACATCATGGCTGTCCACTATGACCTGCCCAGGCTGTGTAAGAGCAGTCCCGCCAGACATCGCTGTGTAAGACCAGCCCGGCCAGACATCATGGCTGTCCACTATGACCTGCCCAGGCTGTGTAAGAGCAGCTCGGCCAGACATCACGGCCGTCCACTATGACCTGCCCAGGCTGTGTAAGATCAGTCCCGCCAGACATCACTGTGTAAGAGCAGCCCGGCCAGACATCATGGCTGTCCACTATGACCAGCCCAAGCTGTGTAAGAGCAGTCCCGCCAGACATCACTGTGTAAGAGCAGCCCGGCCAGACATCACGGCTGTCCACTATGACCTGCCCAGGCTGTGTAAGAGCAGCCCGGCCAGACATCACGGCCGTCCACTATGACCTGCCCAGGCTGTGTAAGAGCAGTCCGGCCAGACATCATGGCTGTCCACTATGACCTGCCCAGGCTGTGTAAGAGCAGCCCGGCCAGACATCATGGCTGTCCACTATGACCAGCCCAGGCTTTATTTGGATGATACTCTATATAGAAAATGTTTACATTTTAATACAAGAAAAACTTGATGCAAAGAGTCTGCGCTCATAAATCTACTTTCGTTTTCAATACATTTGTCTGCATTTGACAGTCAAAATGAAGCATTACAAAATTAGCGATTTCCCGTAAACGAAATTTAAATGCCAAAACTTTCCGATATATCATCGTATTTTCTCATTTCTTAGCAACATTTAATGTAATTTGCCAATAATAATTAATCAAAACGATTTAAAAACGAGAACAATGTGAAAACATTTGAAACGCAGATATTACGATCGATAAATTTCGTTAAATTTTTCTAAAATTCGTATTACGCATTTAACCATTTGATTTTATAATCAGCCTCGTTTTCAGTCAAAATACAGGGAGACATCGTTTTAATGAAATGATTTTGTATAATTTTTGAATTATTGGTGCATCATTTCTTACAGAAATTCAAGAAATCGCTAAGCAGTTTTATCTCTTGTGTTTTATATCTTATTCTGGTGCGTTTTATAGCATGCTTTAAATGCCATTTAAACATTTTTAATTACAATCCAAACATACTCAACTATCAGTCCTTTCGATTCCCCATGCCTAAGGCTGGCCATAAGATCGTATCGTGTTGTATTGAAATTGCTGTATTGAAATTGGCGCTATGTCATAGGTCCATACATTAGGTAACCTTTGAAATTTGGAATAAACAAATACCCGAGACATAGTCTGTATCATCACCGTTAAAGTTGAAACTGTAAATGTGGCTTTCATTAGGCATTGCTATAGGCGTTACATTAAAGTAAATTAAATTAAAGTAGCTACCCCGCCAACAACAGCTAACATTTACCAAAAACAACAGCTAACATTTACCAAATATGTACACCGTTTCGAAATATACTGATGACGAGGTATATATATAACTTAGACAAACTCTAAACGGCTTTAACAAGTCGGTCCAAACCTAAAACTGGAGCGTTGAATTAATTAAAGAGTTACCAACTCATTTTCTGCACATTCAGTCATTGGTATTTTAAGGATCCGTGAATAAACCGATACTTCTAATCAGCACATATACATTAGTATATGACCTTAACACCTGGATAGAGTTTTGATAAACGGGTTTGTAGTGTAATTTAGCAGTTATTTGGCGGGATAGTTTCTTTAAAGGGACACAAGGCAATCTTGATTTTTTAAAAACTCATTAATATTATATATAAGAATAGTTTGCATATTACTAAATGTTGATTATATTCTACCAATAATATATTCAAACCTATGGTAGAATAACAAAGAAAAGTTGAAAACCTAAAATTGTATTTAAACATATGCAAGCAGATTTAAAGTCAAAATGATACTGGAATGATAAATTAAAAGGCTAATTTAAATGTAAGTGTTGCCATGTGTCCCTTTAAATAAATAGTATAAACTAATACCCGATACATAGTCTGTATCATCACCGTTAACGTTGAAACTATAAGGGTGGCTTTAATTAAGCATTGCTGCAGGCGCTATAGTCACACATACATAATCGCGCAAACGCCAATGACAGGGCCTTTGTATTGATTTATAAATTAGCCAATTGTTGGTGATTATTGTCACCACAGATATCTACAATATTGATTACTTTGGTAGTAATTGAATCAAACTGGAAGAAACTCGGTAAATATATATGCAAGTACAAACCAGCATGCCTTGTATTTTGTCTCAAACGTGGAGAAAACACGGAGATAAACTGGTTTGAAAAAAAACAGTATGAGCCGAAATCCGTCGTTAGCATTAGCTTAGTTGTCCGTAGTCCGTCGTTATCTTTATCTTTAGTTGTCCGTAGTCCGTCGTTAGCTTTAGCTTTAGTTGTCCGTAGTCCGTCGTTAGCTTTAGCTTTAGTTGTCCGTAGTCCGTCGTTAGCTTTAGCTTTAGTTGTCCGTATTCCGTCGTTAGCTTTTACTTCAGTTGTCCGTAGTCCGTCGTTAGATTTTGCTCCAAACAACTTCTCAGAAACTGATAAACCAGTTTTAACAAACCGTCACATGGATGACCCTGAGGTCAGTATTCTTCAAGTTTGTTAAAATTAGCTCAATGCAACGTCCAAGATGACCACCGTTACTAAAGGTCACATTTCCCATAGGCCTACATTATAGCCTTTAGGGCTACCCTGATTTCCCTATATCTTGTAGTCATATATGGCACCCCTTGCCTGAAACTTACAACCAAGTGCAATGTAATGAGAAACTTTTTTTTATAACTAATCTTATGAAAAGTTAGTCGTTTCTGGCTCCGAAGTGACAACATCCCAGTTTTGCAGTTTTTTTCCCGAAAAATGTCAACGTGTACCTACTTTCATTTCTGAGTCATAATTTTAAACAATAACTACAAAATTATGTATTAAATGTTCTGTTTTGACGAAAACATTTTTATGTTTGAATTCTCAAGTTGTTTTATTTCAGTCATTATATTTTATCCAATCCATGACTTCACATTGGTAAACATTTGTCTCGGATTCCCTAGACTTTTTTTTGACCAATCACAGTCTGTTTTTATTTAGTAGACACGGACCTATAAAGGTTAAACGTTTAAAAAAAAGCTTATTCTCGGAAACAGCTTAACACGTTTTGAGATTTTTTTGTAAATAAGTTCGTTATACCCAGGATTAGCAAGCGTGTTCAATTGAAATCTCCAGATCAACTGAAGGTGATGAATACCCCCGCTTAAATTGTTTTAAGTCAAATAAAGTGCCACAATTCTGTAATAAATTAGGGACATAAGGTCATCAGTTGTTATGTTTAGCCTATATGAAGTTTGGGAACAATCCATTCAAAACTGTTTGAGGCATATCAAGTAATGAAAATGCGTTACGGGACGCGGCGCGACGGGACGCGATGGCCAAACATGTGTTACGTGACGGGACGCGACCGGACGTTACGGACAACGTGATTCCTATATATAATTATAGCCCCCACTTCACTTTGTGAAAACGGGGGTATAAAAATAGCCACATCTCCAGCTGTCGAAACGTTTTATATATATATTGTGAATTCTCTAAAGTACTAAACTATACTAACGTCATTTTCCTCAGAAACAGCTTGGACAAATATTTGTGAAAAATTATTTTTAGAATGATCTTGATATCACTTACTATAAATTGTGTAAAATGAAGTTCCAGTGACTAATAATGCCCTGCTCCACTGGTAAGGAAATTGGGGTTTCGAACTCTAAAGATTCTCTTTTAAAAGGCAATTGAACATATTTTGACAGTTTTGGCAATGATCATTCTCTAGGCTATAAATCTTTTCCCCCGCACTCCCCACTTCACCCACCCCACCCCACCCCCCTCCACGACCTCAATGTATCCGGTGAAGATTGGCCCATGGTAACGTGTGTCTGTAATGGAGACTTGTGTAAGCTGTACCAATAACCATTCTCAAGAACTATTATGCATATAATTATTTTGAAATTTGATTTTCAGGAAATATATTTATATCGTGTTCATGTGAACGGTGATGAAAAATTGCCACGTCCCATAAATCCCGTGTTTTCTTAAAGAGAAAAGTAATTTTTAGCTCTTTTTTAAAAATCCAATTCTCAAGAACTAGTTGTTATATGTTGATTGGTCTTTTCATAATCCTAACCATCAGGATTGTTCAGATGAAGGGGAGAGAAATGGCCCCACCCATGGCAGGCCACATGTTTTTGTTTTGAAGGACAAAAAAGACAACTAAAGAGAGAAAAAATACCAATGTAACGGTAGTTTTGATAAAACATGACTTCCGTAATAGTGTACTCTGTAAAATTTAAATCAACTAAATAAGCATTTTATATTAAAGTAGCTATCCCGCCAACAACAGCCACGTTTTACATCATATGTACACCGTTTCTAAAGGTTTCATTCCACTAAATCAGCCGGATGTGCTCGCCTGGTGCATCGAAAGTAGTTCTGTATTAAAGAGTGTTAATCTTTTTTTTTCTTTAAAACCTTTTTTTAGTGCAATTTCCTGTTATTTTTTGGCTGTAACTGTATTTTGGACATGTTGTTGATATTTGAAAAGGGAGCTTATCATGTTTTTGACAGTTTTTTATATAAATTTCAGAAGTGAAAGTAGACAGGGTACGAAATTGCAAGGGGTGAAAAATAGCTTTGACCTTGACCCGGTGTTAGTATACAACTGAAGAAATGTTTCTTAGAAGGTATTAAACCCCCTATTTCCTTGTTGATATTTAATAGCTGACATGTTTATTTGCATGATAAAGTAAGTTTCCCAGAATTCTAACCAGGTTTGAGTTTTTAACAGGTTGTCAACATTCTTAACTTTACTATGGAAGGGCAATGGAGACTCATTTACGCTATTATAACCTAAACCTAGTGACATCGAGGTATATATGTAACTAAATAGTTTAAGGATCCAAACTCTATAGACACAATATAAACGAGTTTAACCAGCCAGGCCAAAACCGGAAACTGGAACGTCGAATTAAGAGTTACCAACTTATAATTCATTTTCTCCGGTATTTTTAGAACCCGTGAATAAACTTTTACTTTAAATCAGTACAGAATTATACATGAACTGAACACCAGGAAAGAGTTTTAATACAAGGTTTTGTAGTTTAATGTTGTCGTTCTTTCGAGGGTAAGTCTCTTTAACGATTCCCTATCGAGGTTCGCTCTCACGAAAATAGCAAACATAAACTACCGCTTTCCAAAATATTACGAGTGAAAATGTACCAAGTTTGCCATTTTTATTTACATATCTGTCATTATCTAACCATGTATTACATCAATCAGAGGACAATTATATTGAGAAAAGGAACCAACTGCATAAAAGATATAATATAGTGAGATGGTTCCATTCTTACTAATGGGCGATATAGCACCACATCATTATCGACTAGCACATTGTGACACTTAACCAACGTATGTATCAGCTCTCAAAGTTTGTTTAGAGTGCAAGTTATTGATAATCCATTTCTCCGAGTATAAATTATTACCAATTACCTCCCGTGGTGTCACTCTCGATTACTGGAATTACGTTGTTATATTAGCACATCTAGATCGCAGTCTGGAACTTATAATAATATGTGTAGGACTTTGTGCAAACGGCAGAATGCTTAAAAAATAACATTGTTTCTGCCACCAATTAATAGTGCCGTGTCTTTGTATCTGAAATCAGCGTAAAATAATGACAGTGTAACTTGTAAAGCTAAAATTGATCAATACATGCAAACACAAATAAGAGATAAAAGTAGCAGACTAGGTTTTAATGAGTCTGCTCATGAGAGGTAATGTGAGTGCAACACCTCTCACGCCTCCTAGCACTCCTAGCATCGGCTTAAGCGAGATTCTGTTTTAAAGCCACCCAGAGTGGGCTTGGTGTTCCCAAAGGGCCAGTAAGGTTATTTAGAACTACGGAAGTATACATGTCCACACCCGAACCAGTAGGCCTCGTATGTGCCTCGAAAAATGGAGGAGGCCTACAGGCAGATGCGTTTTTATAAATGTTTATATGTTTTAGAGATATCATAGCCCTCAACAGGGCGGCTTAAATATCCGCTCTTCTTCCTTTGAATATTAATTCACCTTTTTCCATTTTTTACGAACTATCAAGAATACAACTTACTTAAAAAGAAATGTCAACACTCCATTTAAATGTATAACTTTATATATGTATATGTGTTGATAGATGTAAATGTATTTTGTCAGTTCACTTACGGATTTTGGGTGGTTAAGTACTGGTTATAACCCAGGAAAATATAACGCTGCCGGGTGTATATAATTCCGTCGGAAGCCGCCTCATAAATAAATTGTATATGCACTGGGAACTTTCTTCAAGAAACTAACCCGCCAAATAACGGCAAAATTACACTTAAAACTGTTTATATTGAGTATATAGAGTTTGGATTCTCAAAATATGTAAGTTATATCAGGGACTGTAGATAGACGGGGATAAGCAACGCGCTGTATAACTTTTTTATTAGCAGAAACTAGCTTGTCAGCTACCAACTAAAATGGCGGCTGAAGTCTCGCGACGGCCCCGAATTTAGGTGTACCCGAAGTAAATCAAATCCCATTGAGTCCAATTCTATATTGACAAAGCTTTCTAGTTAGCCATTTTTCAAAATGAAATTCAAACTAAGATTCACTTACATGTTCTTAGTCATGAGACCTGCCTCTCTAGAAAACTGCTGAGAATAGTAGGGGTCATGTGGCATATAAGAAAATAAAATTCTGATCTTTGTTGATACCGTGAACAAACTGCATTCATTCGGCACCTCTTAAATGTGTTCTACTTTCACTTTCAAAACTGTCAAGTTGATAAATAAAATCATCATACAACCATGCAAATGGTTTTAAGCTATCACAAACATGTCAATAAAGTCATTTCAGCCAGAAAAACAGGCCTTAAATACTCAAAAATGCCTTTTATCACAAAAAAAAGTTAGGGATTATATATTTGGGAACTCCTTTCGACTACACCAGGCATGAATACCATAGTGATTTACTTCCGGTACACCTATAAGAAGCCCTAATTGTGAGGGAATTTCAAAAGCCACTATTCTGGCAAAGCCAAAGATATAACGCATAAAAAAAGGATACATTTTGGCGAATCGGTCGAGTATTGATCAAGATATGGGCGTTTCAAAAATGTACAGTTCGGTCGACAGCGACGAAAAATCTGTAAAATGTTCACAGTTTTACCTTTCTTAACTGTTATATAAAATGACACTGGGCATATCTGTACTTGGTCTAATGGATAGAATGCTTAAACAAGTCAGTAAACCTGAAGAAATCAAGAGGTTTAGTTCCCAAAAGTGCTATAAAAGTGCAAAATATGCTGATTTTCATGCCAAATTCAGATTTACAAGGCAATTTGGTCTATTTGTGGCATCATACCTTAATTTGGTGGCACTACATGCATATATAAACATCCCAATTACTCATAAATGCAAGCCTGGTACTAGCTTTGTGATTAAAAGTTAAGTTTCTATGACTGGACAGCATACTTTGTCTACAGTACTCTCTGACATTTTCTCAGAAAATTCAATTTTAGGGGGTAAGGGGAAGGATTTGGTGGTGTCACACCTATAAAATTATACTTTTGCAAATGATAATGCTGAATTATCATTGCAAATACAAATATCTACATTTAAACAACAAACAAGCCTAGTTTTGTTGAAAAATGTCTCTCCAGGTCATCATTTAAAGACTTCAAAAATCTGAAACTCCAAATTACAGCTTTCCGAGGCAAAAACACATGCGGAAAAAAATCAAAACGCGTTTTAAAACACCGTGAAGTATTTTTTGTCAGAGCTATAGTCATTCCGAAAAGTAAAATACTGTTTGGGTAAGAATCCGAGAGAAAATGAATATTCACATTACGCCGCCTTATAGGTGTACCGGAAGTAAATCAAATCCCATTGAGTCCAATGCTATATTGACAAAGCTTTCTAGTTAGCCATTTTTCAAAATGAAATTCAAACTAAGATTCACTTACATGTTGTTAGTCATGAGACCTGCCTCTCTAGAAAACTGCTGAGAATAGTAGGGGCCATGTGGCATATAAGAAAATAAAATTCTGATCTTTGTTGATACCGTGAACAAACTGCATTCATTCGGCACCTCTTAAATGTGTTCTACTTTCACTTTCAAAACTGTCAAGTTGATAAATAAAATCATCATACAACCATGCAAATGGTTTTAAGCTATCACAAACATGTCAATAAAGTCATTTCAGCCAGAAAAACAGGCCTTAAATACTCAAAAATGCCTTTTATCACAAAAAAAGTTAGGGATTATATATTTGGGAACTCCTTTCGACTACACCAGGCATGAATACCATAGTGATTTACTTCCGGTACACCTTTACGAGATTTCGTCTCGTTTCATAATCCTGTAATATAAACGGGTCCTCGTCGTCAGTAGACTTATGAACGATTTACATATGTTATTAACTTTGTGGTGTTGGTGGGATAGCTACTTTAACTAAAGAAACGACAGATTTTTCTGCAGTCATTGAAACCGTTAAAGGGAGTACATCAGGCTTTTCAAAGGGGTCTAGGGGTCCGACTTAAAATTGACAAATAATGATATATATATTTTTTTTAAAGCGCCTAAACATAATGAATGATCCTAAAAATGAACCCTTAGTTACAAGGAAATTCATTCTGTACAGCAATACGTGCTATCCTAGGTTACGCACCAGGGTTAATTTCAGCATGTTATGCCCGAATCCTTCCTATCTATATGGTATATTCGAAGTTTAAAGCTTAACACTATGGTTCCAACATCATATTTTGATGGATATAAGTGTTTTATCATGAATTGGAAGATTTTTATAATTTAAGATATTTCTAGAAAAATCATGATGTACTCCCTTTAAGAAATGTGAACTGCAATAGTCCTAATCATGTTAACGAAGGTCTTTTTCGATGATGGCAACTTTCTAAAGCTGCTATCAATCTTGCTGTCTAGTTGATTTATCGTATTGAACTTTTGTTCTGGCGTTGAATCTACTTCCATCCTTCACATTGAAAATCATGTTGAGGTCAGTTTATTGTGGTGAAAGAAAAGAATGCTGAGTTTCTTTGATTATAACCGGTACTCAACCCTCCAGCCTCCGAACTTACCAACACTTGGTCCCGATATCAGCACATGTTCTTCTTCGACGAATATCCAAAGTCAGCTACCCGGGTTTTATAGCGATGAAAGTCGAGTGTCACAGTTAGTGTGCTAGACCACTCGGCCACGGAAGCTCTGAGATTATTGTTTATCATACTTCTAGCAGAATATCTATCCCATTGTTACTAAAACAAGAGAAGCAGTATGATGGATTCCTCTGATTCCTCTGAAGTAGGTAAGGGGTAAAACCCGTACCGTACCGTTTCCGCTTCCGTTTCAAAGCAATTACATCGTACGTGATTGCATTTCCCATAGGCCTCCATTATAGCCTTTTGGCCTACAGCCCTATTCCGATATCCGAACGGCTGATAAAACCTAAAAAAATAAATAAACAAAAAAATATCTTAGAGACAAAAATGACCAGCAAATTGTGGGGAAATGTGATGCTTTCAGCCTGTAATATATCACTGAAGGTGGGCACCCCCAGAATGGCAGTAAAGAAATTTTACTTTCTGCAAATATACCCTTAGTATAATTGTATCCATAAAAATGCAAATTTCAGTCAGCATATCCTAAATCAACATGTTTTGTGATGGAAATATAATATGTTGATGTTTTATGGCCCCCAAATCAATAGTAATATCTGACCACGTTCGTGCCGTATTTAGGAAAGGTCGTGAGTGTGTTTCATGTAACCTCTACCTATCTGCACGAGCTAGACGCTTTATTGTATGACCTAGTAGATATTGCGTTTATATAATCAGGAGAATATGTTACTAAGCATTAAGTATTAATAAGTAATGCTTTAGGGGACTAAACCATTTACGATTCCCAGTTGTTATCACGTTGAACAGACAGCTTCTTATTTATTATAGATAAAGGAGAAACTGACAGACGTTTATTAATTCAACTGCAGTGATTTAGGAGATGTTGAGAAATGTTCAAAATTTAGTTAAAGGGACAAACGGCAATCTTGATTTATTGGAACAGGATCTAGTTATTAATCAATTGCTATTTTCACTTTAAACGTGCTTGATTAAAATTAATCATATTTAAGAGTTTTCAATTAATTTCTCTGTTATTCCATCATGGGTTGAACATAGTATTGGTCCAATATTATCAATATATAGTAATATGCATAACTAATTTGCTTCGAACTATTGAAATAATGATTTGCAAATATATAAGATATGAAGAAAATCTAACGGGACGGCGATAGTTTTAAAGAAAGTGTCATGTGTCCCTTTAATTCAATCAAAGAACCCTAATAGTATGCTTGAGGAAGATTGCGCTCTTGAATGTTAGTTCTATGGTACCTTAAAGGGAAACATTTGCACACGTTTAGAGTTATCTAGTTTAGACATAAGTAGGTTTTAAAGGAGTATGAAGTGAAGTACGTAACAAAACCTGAAGTTAAACAGGAAATAAAAGTAATTGCATTGTTGTTTAACGGCTAACCACTATATTGGTTTGGTTATTTCGAGCAGGCCCAGGGAGAGGACAATGCTTCACAGGAATTTCGGAACCGAGCCCTTCTCTTACTAACGGATAGATTCGTAATTCCGTCTGTTCTTTGACGTGCTCGGATGATTGACCTCATAACACGGGACCGTCCGGCTACGTCCCTATCCGACGGAAAATGCCGTGTCTTGCCTTACTACACGCCGAAGTAACTAACCCGTGGGCGTCAGTGAGGCTCAAACAAAGAAAATAAATGGAAAGATCGGTGACTTGGATCAGCGTACTTCTTTGTTAAACAACTTAGAAAGAGTTTGTCGCTAATTCAGGTTTAGTCCAGTTTATCGTAACAGACGGTCAACATGGAGGAAAGGTTTAGTCCAGGTTAGCAGACGGTAACTTGGAGGAAAGGGTTAGTCCAGGCCAGCAGACAGTTATCATGGAGAAAAGGTTTAGTCCAGGTTAGCAGACGGTAACTTGGAGGAAACGGTTAGTCCAGGCTAGCAGACAGTTAACATGGAGAAAAGGTTTAGTCCAGGTTAGCAGACGGTAACTTGGAGGAAACAGTTAGTCCAGGCTAGCGGACGGTTAACGCGGATGAAAGGTTTAGTCCAGGTTAGCAGATGCATAGTTAACATGGAGGAAAGGCTTAGTCCGGTCTATTAGACGGTTAACACGGAGGGCAGGTTTTGACCAGTTTAGCAGACTGTTAACATAAAGGACTTTCCTATATTTACCCACCTGCTAAGTTAATATTTATATAAATGTTTAAGTAAAACATAAAAAGTATTTATTTTAAGAATCGATTCATATATTTTTTTCAATTTGTTTGGTGTTTATGCGGTTTTAAATGCCGGTAGTAAATAGCAATCTACGCGAAGCGTTAACATGGAAATGCGCCTATACTACCATCAATAACGTGTCTTGGGAGATTGATAATGATAAATGCGTGCAAGAAAGACAACTACGTACGTGTATTTTTAGGCAGTGTAATAGCCATGTTATTTTGAGAAACTTTGGATGCGTGCCCAGAAGCTCCACGTCCATGAAAAGTAAAGTTTATTCGAAAGTATACTTTCAACAGGAAGTATACAGTAAATGTAAATATATATAAATAAAAACAAATTCGAAAAATGAAATCTGCTAGTCGTAATCAGGGTTGCGAAGGTGTTTCAGTTTATGTTCTAAAAGAACTCACATCTTGATTTAGTATTGTTTTATATATCTGTAAATCATTTGTATTAAGACTAACAAGACATCCATTCGGTCGCGTGATTTATAACTTGGTAATTGTCTGCAGATTGCTGATGTCAACGAACTTGTGTTGAACCGTAAATTTCACCGAAACGAATTCTTCACACGTGTGAGAAATTCGTGCGAATTCTTCATGTGCGGATATTTCACAAAAATCGCACGAATATGTCACAAATTTGTGAAATTTACGTTTGACATCTCTACCCCTAGTAGAGCAAAAACGTATTTTTCACATGTTAAAACAGCACGAAAAAAAATGCAATAAATGATTGTTTAGACGAAAACATCACATGTACATACAGAAAATATAACATTATTAGAAAAATAGGCGGAGCACAAAACAACACGACAGAACATAACAGAACAGAACAGAACAGAGAATGGAACAGAACATAACAGAACAGAATATAATAGAATAGAATAGAATAGAAGATTAAGATCATTAATGGTGTGCAGTTTTAACGGCAACAAACAATGTATTAATTTGGCTTGTGTACAGCTGTACGGTGTAGGTTTTTGGTTTTCTCTCATACGATCCATTAGGAAGAGACGGCGAAGCGCGAAATAACTTGAATCGTGTTCTTCGCGCTTCCCCAGTACGTCTTCGTGCTCCATCATCGTGTTTCCGTGCATTGCCTAAAGGCCGATGCTCCAAGCGGAAGCTGCGATGATGATGCGTGATGGTGCAATGGCGATACGTGAAGGTGCGATGGCGTTGCGCGAATGTGCCTTTGGCAATGCGCGAATGTGCAATAGTGATGCGCGAAGGTGCGATGGCGGTGCCAGAAGATGTAATGACGATGCACGGAGATGCGATGGCGGTGCCCGAAGATGCGATGGCGAAGCGCAAAGGTGCCATGGCGTTGCGCGAATGTGCAATGGGGATGCGCGAAGGTGCAGCCATCGCACCTTCGCGCTTCGTCGTCGAATCTTTTCGCTTCGTTATCGAAACATCGGGCTTCTATAGTCTTTTTTTATGATAGCAGACATGACAGACCTAACGATATGTATTGATAAAAATACTTTACATCATTTGGTCCGTTAAATGGGAGAGTTTTAATAACTTGGCGTTTGATGCAAAAATAAACATAGAACAGTCGTAAAGGTAAAATCGCGCGTATATACCATATTTTAATGTTTGTCCGTAAACGAAACAAATGAAAATATCAATACTACAATACAGGTAAATCCCTTTCATAAAGGTTCAATACCTACAAATGTGTCCATACTACATGGGTGCCCCTGCTTTAGTGCGACCTTGACATTGAAGGTAGCCGCCTGGCGGTTGCACGCTTGTGTCATAAGGAATAAATGTGTCATGAGTAATTTGAAAATCGGTCTATGTATGTGGAATATACAGAGCGGACACGAATGTCCATACAAACTCTATGACCTCTAAGCGCCCAGCGACTTTGACAATGAATATAGCCGCCCGGCCGTTGCGCGCTGCACACCATTGTTTTATATGAGGAATAATTGTGCGAAGGTTATGGAGCCGACATGAAATTTCGCTCTAAATCGCTCACCTGAACTCAAAAGCTCAACAAGTTGGGTACCTGTATGTACCTTAGTAGTTATAGGCCCGACAAGCTATTTCTAAATTAACATTGAAGGTCAAGGTTACAGTGATCCAATAATGGTACGTGGCACTCTGTCGTCTTAAAATGAACCAACGTACCAAGATTGGTACCTCTAGGTGCTGTAGTATAATATATGGGTTATGGTCCTTACTGTTTTTTTCTATTTCTGACCTTGAAGGTCAAGATCACAGTGACACAGTTTTGGCACCCAACATCTCAGCATCCCAATATGTATCCACATACCAAATTTGGTACTTGCATGTGCTGTATTATATGAGTTATTGCTCGGAAACCCAAAAGAACAATCATTGCTAAATCAGGGGCGCATAACTCTGCTTTTAATGATCCTATCTAAGCAAATGTTTAACTTGACCAAATGCAATATGACATTTTTGCTAAATCGGGGGCAATAACAACTCTGGCGTTTCTAGCCCATACTCGATCTTGACCGAGATCTTATAGTCATACACATTCTGTCCAAATATTATTAAGATTGGTCTTGAAATAAAGCCTCTAGAGTGTTAACAAGATCAAATACAGTTTCTTGCTAAATCAAGGGAAATAACTCTGGTGTTACTAGGCCGATATGACCGAAACTCGAACTTGGCTTGCATTTTATAAACATTCACATTCTGTCTTAATATGATTCAGATTGGTCAATAATTGACTCTACTGTAGTGTGTTAATAAGGTAGAATATGGCATTTTTGCTAAATCATGGGCCATAACTCTGGTCATACTTGTACGATCTAGCCCATAATCGAACTTGGCCGAGATCTTTAGGTCATAGATGTTTTATCCAAGGTTGGTCAAGATTGCTTGAAAAATGTGGCCCCTAGACTGTTAACATACCAATTGTATGATACAAGCGATAAACTGTATCCTGTCAGCTGGCTGTGAAAAATACGTTCGTACGAAAAAGTAAAAAAAAAGTCAAACGCATATGTCACATTTTCGATTAGTGATATTTACGGCCGTATTTGTAACAAAAGTGTGAAGAATTCGCACGAATTCCTCACACGTATGAAGAATTCGTTTCTGTGAAATTTACGGTTCAACTGGAGTACTAGTACGCAGAGCTCATGTCTCGTGTTTGTCTCAGAATGCGTTGATGAAAAAAACGTTGCTGCAAAAGACAATACTCTGGTCATTTCTTGAAAATTATCTATATGTACCTTTCTATCGAATGTGAAGCATATTTTGTTTATTTAATGAATTGTACGCGACAGGAGACGACAAAACAACAAAACAACAAATCAACATTGATACCAAAACCCCTGTACGGTAACAACACGTTTCATATGCGTAGGTCTCCGTGGCCGAAGGGTTAACGACGTTGCGTTGAAAACCTTCTCGCCTCTCACCGCTGCGGGTTCGAATCCCACTGGGAGCTCGACTTGTAAGTGAGGAAGTGTCGATTCTTACGGATGGCGAGAGGTGTACAGTACCGGTTCTACCCAGGAATAGTGGGTGGTCTGCCTCCAGAACAAAAAAAATCGACCGTCATATATAACCTTAAATGTGTTGAAAATGACGTAAAATATCATACAATCACAACAGAGATGTAAGATGCACCACACGTGTTCTTCGTTTAGTATGGTACCACATATCACTGATATTATAAAAACAACGTATGTGTCTCCTGCGTGTCGTAAGAGGCGACTAAGTGCAGATGAATTATCAGAATTTGCAGCACCTCTGTAGTTCCGCTTGTGAGAATGTTCTAGGTCCATTCTGCATAATGTTATCTGCACGTAAAAGGTGAGCGAACCTGGAACGCTTTTTTCCCTTTAGGCGCCATGTGACTTCTCGCATAATGTTATCTGCACACGTAAAAGGTGAGGCGAACCTGGAACGCTTTTTTCCCTTTTAGGCGCCATGTGACCTTCCTGTACATGTGTTTGTGCGCCATAAAACCAAACTCTGATCAGGATATTCTTATTTTGTGCCCCTGTCACCACTATAGCGCGTTTCCAACTGCCGTGTGGCACGGCGTTGTTTAATCTTTCCAGAACGCCCGTGAGAGTCGCAAGAAAAATCTCTGATATTTTTCGTGAAGATGGGAGATGTCACGGCGTCCTCACAGCCACCAAGTCGTTGCTAACGGAGCTCCCATGGCGTTCTAATCGCAGCTTCCTACGGAGTTCTTGTTGGCGAGTGTCTGCGACTCTCACGGCGCCTTTCCACGGCGGTGCACTGCGCTTTCACGGCGCTCAGCACACTGCGCTGACGGCGTGTTGAAGACGTTCGTCATTTTGCACTACCTTATAATTCATTTATACTATTTTGCTTCGTTTTTGTCATGCACAAACGCCGCATGACGCGGTTAGAAGCGCCTTTGGGAGCGCAAATGATCGCCGTGACAGCTCCGTACAGTCGTTGTAAGAGGCCAGTATAATAAATAACACTCCGTATAGTAGCGCCGTAGACGCGCCGTAGAACGCGCCGTATAAGCGCGGTAGAAGACGCAGTGACATCTCAGAGAACGCCGTACAATCTCCGTGCAAGCGCCACCGACAACCACAAGCGTTCGCACTGCGACCATCTGTGCGCGCCGCGGAGCTCCTGTGGCGTTGTAGGAGACCTTACTGCGCTGCTATGGCGACCTTAACGGCGACCCCAATGCGCTCGTTATCAGAACGCCGAGCGACGGCGTTTGTTTTGTGCATGCTCAAAGTGCGCGCCGTCGCTTCGGCGTTTCTATGCGATCCCAATGCGTCTACTGGCGATGCACTGCGTTGCTGCGGCGGATTGCTTGCGAATGTACTGCGCGCACTTCGGCGTTCTGCATTTTTCTTGGACGCCGTGGGATCGCCGTGGAGAACGCGGCCCTAGTGTGACAGGGGGTTTAATCAGTCAGGGAACTTTTGAAGAATCCATTTAAGGGTGATGATGTTTCATCCCATCATAACTAAATACGCGAAGTCAGAGCTATTTCACGTCCCTATTTTATCGCCGTTATTGTTGCCTGCTGGTATGTGTGGTTTATCGGTAGAAGTATAGATAGTGTGAACCCGCCAGTAGCTTTATAAACGAAAAAACTGTCTACACACGGGTTGATTTTCGCAGGACAAATGGCAGAAATCGGATAAAGTTTGCAAGAGTATACGCAATCTCTACCCAGAGTTGTACGTTCCTTGCATACAAATACCAAGAATCTTGGCAAAACGATGAATGAAAACGATGGAAATGCAAAATTTCTCTTTTGAACCTAATATTTTTCTGCTAATTAACTTATATGAAATGCTTACATTAAAAAAAGAAAACACTTTTTCGGCTTGAATGTTTTAACTACAGTAAATTATGCTCAGAATTATATTGCGTTGTACTTTGGCATATTCACTCCGCCGTCAAAACAGTCAAAATACCGTACCCACCAAATCGCTCCCACAAGTTTACAGTACAGCATTTTGTTTATCAGCACTTTCCAGTATCACACTAATTAGCTCGTACACACCAAATATACCTCTAAATTAATTACTACTTTAAAATATATATCTAAAATGTAGGAAATAAGTGTCGTGTTTCTTTTGACTGTTT